>CABFOW010001368.1:44306-80019 GCA_902141385.1 Timema californicum | reverse complement strand
GGGGGGGGGGGGTTGTGGACCCACCCTTCACCCACCCATCAGGAGTACCCCGGTAGGAAGTGATACCTAGACAGAGACAAGACCGGGGGAGGGTGTCATCAGCCTCACTCGACAAGAGGATCGCAAACAACTCTCGGATAAGGAGGACCTAATGTGTGAAGGGTGGAGGGGGCAATAATTTGCCAGACTAAAATAAAAAAATTGGATGAACAAAGAGGGGGAGGAAACACACAAAAGAATGGATAAACAAAGAGAGGGAGGAAGCACACTAAAGGATGGATGAACAATGAGGGGGAATCACAAAAAAGGATGAATGAACAAAGAGGGGGAAACACAAAAAAGGATGAATGAACAAAGAGGGGGAAAACACAAAAAAGGATGGATGAACATACCCAGGATCGATAACCCCTTTTGAGTTTTAAAATTCCAAGACTAAGGATTTCAAGACCAACAAAATATCGAGCCTACAAATATTTTATGTGCAAAGCTATAAAAAAAAATCCCAATTTTCACAGCTCTGCTAAATTCATGGCTTAAGAACTAATATGTGAGACAAATATATCAGTGCTTTAGTCCCCCCTTAGCCCCGTAGCTTAGTACCCAGTTGGGTTATCTGCATGCATTAATTACAATGGTGGAATAAGGATAATGAAGGTGGAATTTTAGAGAAAATATACCTATATTTGTTTAAAGGGAGAGTGGAAAAACTTAGGTAAGAAACATCGTCAGTATCACCCAAGATTTGAACCCAATCTACCAGTCACCAACAAACCAGTATAGCACGAGATTGATGCGTTAAACCAACTGACAATCGAAACTAGTATTTGCTCTCTTCGTAAAATGGCCCCAGTATTTATAAAATTAATTCAAAAATAACCAAGCACGCTAGATATGTACTTTACATTTCCTACTATTCTAGGTTTCCTCGGGANATCTAAATAAAGCGCATTAAATAAAATATGTTTTTAATATAAAAATGGATCAGGGAAGAGGAATAAACTGAGTAAATAGCAGGAAAAAAGAAGAGAAACATGTAGGGTTCAGAACAAATTGTTAACAGTAATCCTACAATAATACCCAAGCATCGATATCCTCAAGAAATATATTTTGTGACATTTGTCAGGCAGGTTGCTAGGATACCCTCCCCCATCAACACATACACAAACTGTGGTCAGCCCTTGAGGGAAAGCAACCGTCAACCGTATGCGGTCATGTTTTTGGAACTACCGAGTCTACCGGAACCCCGGGGGACAGAGATTCTTCCAGCGAGTTGACAACAAGGGTCCCCGGAGTACTGCACTGAAAAATAACACAACTCGTCACCACCGGAAAGACCACAAAAAAAACAAAAACAAATAAGACTCGTTCTCTCTCAAAGCAGCTTCAAAGTACAAGAAACGATTAAGATAAATCATAATTAAGGTGGGAGAGACCGAAACGTGATTTAAGGTCCGTATTTATTTGCAGTTTTCATAGCACAACACTTTTTTTTGTCGTTAGAAATACAATACTTATCCAATACAAGCATAAAGTTAAAGTTTCTTCACATGGTGATAACAGTTGTTTAATTTATCAACGGTGTCCTGAAATTTAATGACAACTTGTTATCTTAATTTAAACATTTTCTTATCCAATGCCGCCATGCTTAAGACAAATATTCAACTGTTGTTAACTCCATATCAAGGAAACCTTAACTATGTTTGCATAGAAACAATGTTAGATTTATTTTAACAAAAAAAGTTTTTCTATAAAAAGTGAAAAACAAACTTACCCTTAGTCGCATTACCTACACCCTCACCTTAAAAAATGACATGATTAAGGCTCTAGCTCTACGCTTCTAACCTTTCGGTTTGATCTCAAAACTTAGAAATTTCATGTGAAACGTTTAGGCTTTTAAAAAGAGCTTTAAAAATAACTATTTTTTTAAAATCTTACTACTTCATTTTGGTATAGACCATTTTTTAATGATGCGAGTTTTAGGGACGCTTGCAACATATCTCAGCTCTCCAGTGGACGGCCTCCTTAAAGTCACTTTCCACACAAGATAGTGGCCACAATAAGTGAAAAACAGTTAGTTTAACACGTTTTAAAAACAATTCAAAAGTAGTTTAATATAAATACTATCAAGAATGATTGCACACACAAAGATGTTTAAAAAAGCTTTTGTACTTGTTAGATTGTACCAAAGAGGACGAAAGTGAGCTCTATCTAAAAAGATCATATTCAGAAAACAAACCTAAAAAAACAAAAAAAAACACTAGAATTTGTTTCAACCTCTAGTTTGCATACTCGTGACAGTTTACCCTCCCCTCGATGTTATTCTTGTAATTTTTGTGTTTTGAAATCACGTAATACATTTTGCCTCAAATGCGTTCAATTCAAGAGCAGCCATAGTCTACAACCAGTAGTTTCACGGCTGGAATATTTGAGAGCCTCCCGTGGACTGTTTTGAGAATAAAGTGACACACTTTGAATACTTAATGTACAGTCTGTAACAGAAATAATGTTTAAGTCTGTTCAGCATAGGAATTTTTTTCTGAAAGGACTTTTTCCCTACCAGAAATATATTATATAGTAAGATAGTTTTAGGAAAAAAGATATTTCAGAGAGTAATTCATACCATAAATTTAGTAGCCTATATATTAGATTCTTTTTAGAAAAAATCTTTACCCCACCAGATACAAACTTTATAATGTATTTATCACGCCAGTCTTCAAAAAACGCTGGATCTCCAAATAAGTGATGAGCCAACGATGGAGCAGTTAATAAAATATGGTTATAAAAGATCCATAAGGGGATACATAAAGTTTTGCTCCGAACCATACACACATTTGTAAATGGAAGCTCCGTACTGAAATTCCAATGGCACCATTTTTTGTAGTGCCTTACGTGCATGTTGTGAGAATCTGCCGCTTGGGACACTGATGCAATCTTGACCATAATAATAATAATAATAAGTAAGGACTGAGAAGTGTCACATGTGTTTTTGTGTTTTTAGAATTTCTAATGTCACTTCCTTATTAACATCTTATAAATGCTCAGTGCAGAATAGAGATAAAGGTTAGGTGATTAAACGCATCAGCATTTGTCTGAAAAGAGTGAGAGACTACTGGACGATTAGCAGGGTTCACACTATCTTAGGACTGTGCGCTGGCGGTGTCTTGTAAACAATCTCGAAAAGGTCTGCCATTTGAGTTACCTTGTAAGACCGTGTTTTGATTCACACTCAACCTTGATTCACACACTATGTTAGTTGCCCATGTTACAGTGCAACGCTAACTTAAAATAGCTTGTTAACATATTTTATTTTCTAGTGGATACACATTTTAGATCATCCTACCAATGGCCGTTTACAAATAATTATAACGTTGTTTCGTGGCACAATCCAATACATCTGTACACACGCTTCACATTAACAATGGTCTAACTCTCTTCACAACAACCAAAGAAGCTCGGTTATTTTCTGGCTGTAAAGAACATGCGCACCGATGAGATTTGATTGGTTCTCCTTTGCCGAAAATCTCAGGGCGGACGAAGTAGATATGAGTTACACTTCAGAGGAACAGATTGCGCGGATTAGATTGAAATCTCATCACGTTACTAACTTTCTGTTCTGCGCTGGTTTTTCGGCAAACGTGTGAATTCAGTCATAGGACCGTGCGCCTACCAAGCACTGAATGCAAACGATACATCTGGTGCACAGTCCTGTAAGTGTTGACCCAAAATAAGTAGACTAATATTAGTAGGGTGAGGTTGGGGGGAATTTAGAAGCCCAGAGTACTCCAACATCAATTAAGTTACGGTTCTTGGGAACACTAATCAATATAACCACGTCCGACAGCTAAACGACCCGAGGTCCCCCGATGATGGCATGACGCCATTAGGATTACATGCTTGTGTCAGTATGGGACCAGTCTGACGACGTCGAAAATGATTAGGGATGATTGCATGTCAAGTGCCTTTGCGTTTAGAAACAAAATATCAATGTCGCTTAGTATAGAATCACAATAGATAGATCTTTTCCGACGATACCCACATCTGTTTTCACATGGCCTAACCACATCACTCTTGCATTAGAATGAATTAACGGAGACAATGATTTCAGGTATTAAATACCGGTCGGGTGTAGTGAATGGTGCTTTATGTCTAAATTACTAGCCTTGGACAATCTCGCTTTACACAAATGTGGAAAAATTTCCACCAAATTCTTAGTTGATCCGGCTACAAGTTGCACAAGATTGAGGGATCTGTTTTCTACTGAGTGTCAAAATTGATAGGACATCGTTTGTGCGGTTTTTACATTTGTGGTTTTTCCCAACACTTTCTGCTACCCTTTAGAGTTACATTCAGCTGGGATACATACGAAGAAAGAATAATCTAGAGGAAATGTACTTTCATTCGGATGGAAGGAAAGCTGGAAAATATACGGTAGAAGCCCCCCTCAACACAACCGGCCGGGATTCGAAACAGGATCTTCCCGTCACCAACAATCCCATCCAACACGAGAGTTACGTGTCAGACCATGCAACCCAAAGATGTGGGTATACTGCGTTAATGGGAGTTCTCATTCAGTTTGCTACTACACATCTTTGTGAGACAAGGTTTTCCGAAACCCGTTGCCAACAAAACCAAAAATCAAAATAGATTGGACGTCTAAGATGTAAAGCGCGTAGTACTGTCAAATACTACTTTACAATTTATACTTGTTTATGCGAAACAGTAACCTTATCTTTTCGCAATGACCTTTTACTTTTCAAGAGAATTAAAGTTCACTTCTTATTTGCTCAATTTTGATTTATTTTACCTTTATTGAAGATGCAACCACTTTTTTTCTTATAAAGGTAAAGAAAGTGATAGAAATAGTTATTAGTTTTAAAGATTGTTTTTTTTATGTAAATGTTCATGTAATCTATTTCCATTGAAATAAAGTATTTAATTGTATGCACACTTTGTATTTACGTGGGTCTATAGCCTTTGATGGATTTTCAAAGAAACGAGAACCACTCCTCTAACGGATCCCTTGACGGATTTTCCAACGAGTGACTGTATCTGAGGGTAGGAAACTTTGTTAAAATGACGCACTCCAAACAAAGGGTGTTGGTCTGTTAAAGTAGATAAGAAGGCGGGTCTTACGTCGCAACAGATGTTATCTATAACCAGGAATAACGCAACGATTGCCTCGTGTTTTGATCTAATTTCAAGGATATCAATTTTCGAGGAGGGGGGACACACAGAAAAAGAGGGGGACACACAGAGGGCGAGCAACAGTAGTTCCAAGTCTCTAGAAACAAAAGATTAGATATAGACACTGCCTTTTCCTCGTAAGTCCTACAATCTCACTTTCAGGTAACTAAAATTTAGGAGAATACATTCTCACGACTCAACCTCAAGCGATCCGTACACCTTGGATGACATCAGATAAACACGCCACGGACGTGACAAGTGTTTATCCATTATTTGAATATGGTAAAAACCTGTGAGTAGTAGTACTACTAACACCGTTCAAGGCCATTAACAGTTTCACCGAGATAAGGAAGTTAACTACAGATTGTATATATCGGTAGGACCGGCACAAGGGTTTGATGCGGCCCCTGGCGAGCTTGCACCCCAGTTGGTCTGTATTTAATATACATATATAACCCGGTGCCTGAGTGACGCTAAAGAAATAACAGCAAGATGTCAAAACACCGGAGGAAAATAAATATAAAAGGGTTAAGTAAATATATGCAAAGATATACCTTCTTGCGTTTAATATTCTCGGAAAATCTATTAAATAAAGTGGTTCATTGACAAAATGACCCCGAAATGTTATAAAATCATAAAAGCGAGTTTTATATTTTTTTATTTATTCCCAATATTATAAAAATATTTAGATGTTATTTATTTAGATATAGTTATTTAAATATTTTTGTAAACACTAAAACATTTTGTTGGAATGCATCCCTAGAACTCTTAGGGAGACAGCTTAGGGTCGCCTATTGGAAGGCCCTAGGGAGGCAACATGTAATACAACTGATCTTTAAACTCCACACCATCACACTGACACATATCTGCTTCCAGTGGGAAATCATTTTCTAGGCGTTTAAAGTCTTATCGACGACTTAGATTTGACACGCAAAAAGTTTATATATTTATTTTTTCTTGTTAAATTATTTATTTAGCACCACGTCCTACTACCCGTTTGGGCTATACGCCTAACTACGCCATTGAATTAGGAAATGGGAAAGTTGGATTTAGAGGGAGTGGACCTGTATTTGCGTGGAGTGCGAGTGGAAAATCCTTCGAAAAACTACCCCCGTTCACCCGACCGAGATTTGAACCTCAATCTCCCTGTCCTCGGCAGTCTAGCTCAACAGGAAACTAATGCGTTAACAACGCCACCGAGGTGGGTTTTATTTAAGTTAAAATATATTCCAACATCTTAACCCAGTTCCAATAAAATAAATAGTGATTCGAGTGTTGTCTTCTCACACTCTCTCGCGGCTCGATTAAGGCGCTCGGTGGTTGAACGTGTCACTAACGTCGAATCTACTATTGAACATACATTTCCATATTATAACCGATGCCTTTACGAATACATCCTCTTCCCAAGGAATCTGTTGATATGGAATTGTTAGACAAATTTTCATCTCTAATTATTAGGAATTCTATTTCGGTTCTATCATTAAAATATTTTTAAATATTTCTCTCAGCCCACTAGGATGTATTCATGAATATGACAAGGTTCTAGGTACCAACTTCTACTTAGTACGCCGCAAGGCCCACTGCAGACAATTTTCAACTTTGACGACAAGTAATATGAAAGCAGGAATTTCATTTCCATAGGTGCCGGAAATGCACCCCAACAACAAAAAAAGTGGTTCCTAAGTTTAAAAAAAAACCTTTTTCGGATGTTTTCCTTCCCTTCGCTGAAACAACTATTGAGGAGTTCCTTAAAACTTTGAGAATTTTATTGTTTCTTTTGAGTTCCCAAATTATAGAGAAAATTTTCTTCATCTTTATTGAAATTTTGCTAAATTTTATTTTGTGTGTCGTTTGCTAAACCATCTTGTGAATGTGGGGAATGCCAGGCCTCCACCGTGGTTCGGATTCCGAGTTAAACTGTAGGTCCTCCACTTCATTTCACAATCACCCTACCATTACACATTAGCGTAAGTGCGTATAAACCGAACGGGCAGTAAGACGCGGTGATAATTTTCTAAACGCTTCCAAAGTTGTCAAAAAAAAAAAGAGAATTTTCCTTATCTTCGAAATTACATTACTCTAGAATAAACTAGTTGATTGTGATCAAAGTATGGTGGGATTGCCAATAGATCTTATATTAGTTTCTTGTAGAGAATTTATATTTTTACCTATAAGATAAAAATACGCCATTGGCACGAGTGGCGATCTTTAGGCCCTCTTTTCCTACTAGTATCCTATGTGATTCTGTAGGGAAAAAAGGTCCTCTGAGAAATTCTTTTTAAAACAAAATCCAATCGTTTAATTTAATTTTTTAGACACCCCGTCTTATTACCTGTTCAGGCTATATGCAAATGTACTAACTAGGCTAATAAGTTAAGGATGGGAAAAGTTAATTTAGAGGAAGTGTACCCAAATTCATGTGGAGCGAGATTGGAAAACTATTTTGGAAATAAATTGCTCAATACACCCAACAAGGGTTCGAACAACCGGTCACTAATAAGTTCAGGGTGGACCTAGGGACTTTTCTACCTTCCATATAAGGTTATTCCTATGGAAATAGGACTGTACACACCCAAAATGCTATTGGGTATATTTTCTCATTGCTACAAATTAACTAAAACAAACCCAATCTTTATACTTACGAGCAAACATGTAACATTCTAAGCTATATCCTAAAATGCAACCGTTGGTGGCAATGTGATTTTATATATAGCGATCGATTAATTACAAAAGCGATCAGATATAAAGGGGTTGGGGTGGGTGGGTGCAAAAGGGTCAGCCGTAAATGATGTCAGCCCAAAAGGGACCATGAATTAATAACTATAGTAACCAATCAATGCTCAGATAGAGCTTCAATAATTCAGTCACGCTCAACCATATTTGGAAGGGAGGAGGGGAAATTGGGGGTGATGGGGTGGGTGAGGTTCTGCACATCGAGTAAAATCACGGAACCTTCAATCCTTAGCCATCATATGGACTTAAGAATATAAATTATCTTAGATTTAATTAAGGAAAGCGGAATTATTTGAATTCCCACACACGCTTTGCCGGTAGAGTGACTTGTGTGATGATTAAGGCTGGGGTTTGAAAACCGTTCACTGAGGGAGATCCCCCACATCTTTTTGTGGCTTACCGTAACCCCAGTCCCACTAATAAAGACTAGCTTATTTTTAGTTGCTAAAAAATAAACCTTGAGCGAGTCTTCCAAAACAACTATTTATATGTTAATATATCCTTCTCCTTGGAATTAAACTTGCATATCAAAACCTGAATACATTTTAGAATTTATAGGAAAAATGTGTCGATTCATTTTAAGGTAAGTTTTTTTATTTGTCAGCCTTCTCCACTCTTCCTTCTGTGGGCAAGGGATGAGGGAAATGACGGTTTTGATTGTGTGGGTTCACAATTGACATCCGGCTTGGGTTTTTATGGTTTTTATTGTACTACTATGTTCTATTACAAACATGGATGTGGATAACAATATTAGAGGATATTTAAGAGATTTACTTGGAAGCTCATGACAGAAAGAAGTATGCAAGGAATGCTTAACCAATGGCCTGACTGACCTCTAGGTGATCCTACACGGTTTAAGAACCCCGGTATCCTAGGATCAACGGTAGCCCTCCAATACAGGTACTGGTGATTCGGCGTCCCAACCCACGTAGCTCCTTAAACGGACAGAGTGACCCCCTAGACTCGATGGTGATTAGTAAGCCCTGTTAACTATCCACTATTTATCCTGGTTTCTAACTTTATTTACCGTAAGGAATGGTGACACTCCGTTTATAGTTTCAGTGCATATGTTCTATTTGTTTACTAGCTAATCACAACACCTTGAAATACTCGTTTTGTCATTCACAATCCAGAACACAACACATATTAAAGAAACACATGGTTTAATTTTGGCCATGTCGACTACTGTTCATACATAGAGTTAGGTTATCTGCGGCTTTCACTTTTTATCGATACTATGAATACCTGTAAAATAACAATATAGTAAAATATCCGTGATGGCCGAAAAGAAATACGACTTAATTTTCCCTACTGTTCTTACAACCAAAATCAAGGCATTGCTTCGTTTCTTACAGTTTACTGCAAATCCCTTCAAATATTCCTCCTTGAGCCGTTTGTCCAAACTTGTGTGTTTGGCGATAAATAAACCCTTTGTATCATCATTTATTTACATGCATGCCAGATTACCCCAAAGAGCACGCCCTTTCTCTCTAGCACGCGAAACCATAAATTATAATGTAAATATAGAACGAGGGCAGGGGAGGAGGGTGCACGCCACGTTGGTCTCACGAGGCGGATCCAAAATACAAACGGGACAAACTCTCCCCGCCGATGAAACTCAAGTTTTTTCCCTCTCCTTTCCTCTCCTTACTTTCAATACTTTCTTTGCAGCGGGGCTACAGTAAAACTTTAAATGTGGAAGACAAGTAGTGACGTTTGAGTGGGGGGCGGGGTGGGGGGTGGAGGAGGGAGGAGCAAACTTGTTCGAAGTAAGGACGACAGCCTTTAATTCGCAAGAGACATGTTTATATAAGATCCAGGCGTCGCGGTGGTGAAATTGTCTGGATTTTTAAGCAGTAATTCTTAAGTTGTGGAAGTAGGGAATGCGAGAAAAAGGTGGAATTTATTTTATTTTATTTTAAACTCTTTTTAACCAAAATAAGTAACATGGTTTAATTTTCTTCACATGGAGATGTCAACCGTTGTCTAATATACGCCAAAGGTGTCCTGGAACTTTTCTCTCTCTTCATTTAAAAGGTTTCTCATCTAATGCTGTTATGCTCATGACATATTCAACAACTGCTGATATCACCATGTGAAGAAATTTAAACTGTTTCTACTGGAGCAATATTAGGTTTATTTTAGTCAAAAATATGTTTCGCTATTAAACTGCAAAAATCATTTATCCTTTCTCGTGTCCCCTACACCCCATCTTAATACCCTACAGCAGTTATCCTGGAATGCTGCGATCATATCAATTTATAAAAACACGCACACATGCTCATCTAAGTATTTATATGCTGGCTTAGAACTGAGGATGACCTAATCTTTTGGATACACACACACACATAATCACGTGATAAAAGGCGTCACTCTCAGTAAACCTGATTGCCTGTTAGGGGAGTTGAGGTTAGAATCTCGATTTAAGGGGTTCCTTCCCACCACGCCACTCCCATCATGGACTGCCCATGACAGGCAAATTGAAGTTATAATTCTGGTCTGGTGTTTTGTAGGTGATTTTCCTTTCATGTTTTTCTGCTCTACTTTCAACAAATGCTGATAAACTTCCTCAAAACACTTACCTTCAGTCGGAACTGAGCGAATACAATGGTGTAATTTATAAGATGGGACCCGCCTCGGTGGCATAGTTACTTACGCGCTTGTCGTGTTGAGCTCAACTGCTGAGTAAGGGGAGATCGAGGTTCGAATCTCGGTCGGGTGAACTTGGGGTGGTTTTTACTAAATGGTTTTCCACTCTTCCTCCACGCAAATGCGAGTTCACTTCCTCTAATTCAACCTTCCCAATTCCTAATCCATTAGATCTAATCCATTAGAGTAATTAGTACTTAAAGCGTATAACCCGAACGGGTAGTAAGACGCGGTGCTAATTATTATTATTATTATAAGATGGGTCATAGTGCAAACAATAAAATAATGCTTCGGTCCCATTTTCATAGCAAAGAACATTTAAAAAAACAGGCCTTTTTAGTGATAAATATTGGGAATGATAACGTTTTGGCATAATAGTGTAATTTTATTTAAACTTATTTATATTACAGTTGCCCCATGGCTTCTTTGGTGCTAACTGACAACTTCACAGCTGACTTCTGACAGTTAACATTTAGGTATATACCTAAATTTTGACTGTCAGAAGTGACAGCTGCTAAACACATGTTGCAGATTATATTATGGTTCAGCGTAGGGATACATAATTTGGTCTGGTAACTTTTCAAAGCCGTCAGTCAGCACCAAAGAAGCCATGAGGTTACTACTCTATCTCATTAGTGATATCTTCAGATTGCATGACTACGTATGAATACGTGAAAGTAGATCTAGAAACTTTTCTAGCTATCTTCCTATGAAAATTGGACTGGAGTGTACCAACTTTGAGAATGAACCCGTTTTTTGTTTGTTTTTCGTTTAATAGTATATTACGCAGAAAACCAAGCCCCGCTTCTAGAGATTCAGAAAAAAAAAATCCGACATGGAAGGGGATAGAAATCGTTTCCGGACTAGAAGATCACAACTCCCAGTGGAGTGTTAAAGAAAAAAAGGGCAAACGCTCATGAGGGGAGTTTTCAGAGCTCTCTTATTTCCCGGGCCTACCCTTATGGCAAGGGGATGCTGTGAAACCTCAGCGAGTTTGATGTAGGGGTTGGGGGCGTGGATGTCAAATTGGAGGTAATGGTCCCGCCGAGACCCAGGTATGATGGGATGTGGCTGGGATTTTCAAATCTTAATTTTTATATTATAGGCTATCCACCCACCACCCGACCCGAAGACTGCTCGAAGAGAGAAAAAAAGTTCCTTTTTTCTTTCTTTAAAAAATGTATATGTAAGTTCTTGATCCACGTACTGTTTATCACCCGCCAGCGTTTTTCCATCTGACTAAATGACAACGCTGTTTCCGAATAGTAACCACGCAATTACCTCAGAAATGATATCCAGTGTACCGCCATACGTTCGTGATAAATACAAATCAGTAATCACTTCATATGAACGGCCCAAAGCAGTCGATACACCTTTATTTTATCACTTCCGTATTTTCAATGACGCACCAGAATAAGATTGCATCCATTTTGTTTTGTTCGGTCCAGACTCAAAAGGCGCAGAAAACGAGTGAAAGAAACAAACAAATGAAGATATAAATAAAACATTCCTTGTTTTTCTCCGCCTTGTTCGCGCTTGGAATGCAAAAGCGAACTCTACACGAAGGAAGGTATAGAACCCCAGTAAAAAAGGTTGAGAGATTTCAGGTAGGCAGTGAAACAGGGGGCTGGGAAACGGAAATAGCTCGAGAGAAAAACAAAATCAATATTACAGACACCGTCAGAGGACTATGATTGAATAGGCAAGTAGGCCTAGGTCACAGACAAGGAAACACCAGACACACAGCCTTAAGGGTGTATGGCCCAAAATTAATTATATAATAATTATATATATATATTAGTAGGTCTTCTTAAACCAAACTTGGATCAGTGTATTAAATATAGATTAAATGTATATTTTAAGCACAGTGTTTACTCAAAGTTTGAAATTTTGGCATCTTGTGCAACAATTTTAAGGAAAACCAAATGATGCAAATATTTCATATTTGGAATATTAGAAGTATTTGAGGAGGTTTATTAGTTGAAATAAATATTATTTCAATGAACCTTCAATTAATTGCGTAAAAAATTGCCAAACAAATGCAATATTCAATTAATTATTTTGTATACTTAAACGTGTGTAATAAATGGAGTAAATAAATCAATTAATGTCGACTTCTTTTAACTTTAAAATGGTACTTCAGTCACATTAATATTCAATCTGAAACTCATGAAAATTGATACAAGCTGAGGTGCTACATATTTTGCCCCTGGATTTTGAAAATATATCTGATACAACCCCGCAATACCCGAAACAGAACGGCCCGGTTAGAGTAGAGCAGACAACTCATCCCTTCTCACTCCAAGTCACTAGCTGTCTGTCCTTGAAACCATAAATATGTTGGAAGTGGTTTTGGCATGTTTGTAAAGCTCATCGCCCTGAACTATCACCATCTCTCTTTAGGGATTGTTACCAGGCTCTACACCGTTTTAAAGTCAGTGTAGCAATTGCGACAATATTGATGAAAGGATTTTTTCAGTGTGGCTGAGTGTAATTGCATTTAATGTCTTTAGGGATGTGTGAAGTGTTTTAATTGTGTAAAAACAATTTTTATTATTTAAAAAAATGGCCCCACAAAAGTTTAAAGATGGGAGAAGATATGTAAAAATCAAAATGAATAAGCACTCCAAGGCAATGAAACGCTTTTACGAAGAAATTCGGAGAGCCCGAACCGCTAATAAGTAGGTTAAATGACTTCAAACAGGTGATCTGGCGGTCTAGGGGTAAGGTGTCAGACTTCTGTGCCGGCGGCCGGGGTTCAATCCTCGGTCCCGGCACAGATTTATCTGATTACCAAACCCTTCCTTCACCTCTGACAAGACATCTTGTGAATGTGAGGAATGCCAGGCCTCCACCGTGGTTCGGATTCCACATTAAACTGTAGGTCCTCCATTTCATCTCGCAATCACCCTACCATTACACATTAGCGTAAGTGCGTAAAACCCGAACGGGTAGTAAGACGCGGTGCTAATAATAAGACTTCAAACATAGGCTATATTATGCTATTGAAGTTAAATAATTAACTTTTTTTGAAAATTCTTTTGTAATCCGGAACCAAATCGGGAACCTCCAACCTAGCACGTCAATATCTTACCACTGAGCCATCTAGGGCTAACCCTGTGCCAGGGTCATATATCGCTTATATTTTAAGGGTTAGTTGGTGGTATGTAAAACCAACCTAATAGCTCATATGTGAGGAGTGCACTGTAGCATCTATATTATACTTTTTTGAGTGTAGGTAGAAATACAATTTACCACTTATACACCTGGCCGGGACTCGACCCCTGATCTCCCACCATCGGCTAGCTAGTCTAATGTGAGATTGACGACTTTGATCATTCCACCAAAGAAGTGGGATTTTCTAAAGTACTATTTCGTCTTTAGAGCAATGGTTGCGGATTATCACGCTTAAATGTATTCAAACCTTTTTACTAGGAAATATTCTATGTAATGAGGCCTCACTCGACATTCTATTGAAAAGTTTACTCGTCAAAGGATATCAATTTTCGATAGTATATTTAGAGCTTCTGGTGTTTAGTTGCAAAACGTTTATTTTTCCCTTTCATACCACGATGAAATATTTAAAACAACCTTTTTCCCAGTTCTATATCAAAACTATTTGTTGCACCATATCAATTAAATAAGAATCTAGTTGTTATTATATTTAGCCAAATATAAATTTTTTCTTACCTATATACAATCATAAACAAATCACAGCATCTAAATTTGGTCAAGTGATCAGACGTCTTTCTAAAACATCTTGCCATTGTTTGGTAAAATCCATCATTTACCAAAAGACCTGAATACGACTGCAGTTAATTACGGTCGGTCTCATGAAGTTACAGCAATAGCGATGTATGAGGAGCAAGAAAAAGTGAAGGTTGAACAATGTGGTATTTTTGTTGACATGCTGCACCCTTACCTCGGTGCTAGTCCAGATGGGATAGTTGGGGACAATATTTTAGTATAAATTAAATGCCTACATTCAGTTCAAGATCAACCTTTATTAGAGGCCGCTATAAGAAAAAAGATGTGTGTGGAAGTAGTCAACCAAGACTGAGTCGAAGTAACTGCTACTAACAAGTGCAAGGTCAATTGAATATTTGTGATTTCATCGTGTACGCTGGAGGGACAATTACAGTGGAGAGAATAGTGAAAGATGTAAAATTTTGGAAGGATACTATGCTTCCAAAGATATGCCAATTCTACACTGACTTTATACTGCCAGAACTAACTGATCCCCGTGTCCCTCGAGGTATGAAAATAAGGGATCCCCCCTATATTTTAGAGGCCCAAGAGAATGCCAAACGAAAAAAGGATTTTATGAATTGAAATTAATAATAATAATAATAATAATAATAATAATAATAATAATAATACAGATGATAAAGAATAAATATTGTGGACAACATGTAGCTGGTTAACTATCACAAAAACGCTGTTTAATGACTTATGTTGGAGAAAATATAATCACTAGATGATTTGAGTGTTTCGTGTTGTTGAATAGTTAACACAAATAAAATTTTCTATTCTTAGCTCCAATAATAATACGAAACTTACCATATTTTTACTAAAATCAACTCTCGATAATTCGTACTAAAGGAGTTAGGGGTCTTTCCGAGTTACATAAAGTCCATCTTATAGAGGAGAAATAAAGTTGTGCCTAAGGAATGAAAACTGATACTTTTTCTAAAGTAATATTATACTTTTATGTGACAAGGTAAACAATATACATCAGATAAGACACACACACACACACAAATAACACAGCTAGGTACTTGAATGGGAAAGTTTGAGATTACAATAGGCCTATAATATTTGCAAGCTTATGGCGTTAAAGTGCGTGGGCGAAATGGCAGGGGTAGTAGTTGTAAAAAAAATCTATAAATTTGAATGGGGATTTAACTTAGAAAAAAAATATCATACTAGAAAATACGAGGCTTAGCTCCGTTGGTAGTGCGTCCACCTACGGCGGGCTTGATTCCTGGCATGGCCAAGAAATTTATCATTGAACAGGTGACACAACGCTATCTTTGAGATTTTTCTTGACATTAGCTCTGTCCAAACAACGTTAAGGGAGATTCGCTGGGTTCCTTTAGAGCGAGTTGAGGTTTATAGACCCGGGGATCATTGGGTGCAGTTATCAGTCAATAAAAACAAATAAGTTTCAACGTGTTCGTTTTTAAGGCTACAAACTGTCCCATAGTAAAATCATGCTTTAAGCTTATATATATATATACACATATATATAACTATTAAATGCCCACCTAAGGTAGTGTTGAAGGGGACGTAAGAAATATAATTTTTTTTTGCAGTGTTTATAACGAAACATTTATTTTGTCAAAATAAATCAAATATTGCTCCAGTAGAAACCGTTTAAATTTTTCCCTAATCGCTCACGGCTTAAGCTCCCGAGTTTATGAGTTGCGAGTCACTACGCCCATCGGCTTCCATACTTTATTTTATTTACACTACAAGCATCCCGAAGCCCCTAAAAATGGCTTACGTTCATATGTTACTTTGCCCGATACTCCAGGAGATTTTTTATTTAGATCTTGGGGACACGGGATCATATTAACAATATACTAACTTTGTATTGAGGGAGAGTTTTTAAAAGTCGAGGGATGGGCCCCAGTCACGTACAGGGTCAAAACTTGCAAATCAAGGGCTTTAACTTTGGTTAATCATTTCGAACGTCTATAAATTTAACTAAAAATAAACTTCCCTTCAAATACGAACACACGGAAGCACGCAGAGGATTCATAAGAAAAAAGTTGACCCTTATAAGCCAGAAGAAGAAAGCGGAAAAGATCTATCGTCCCTTTACTGGTTCATTTATTACTCAGCAGTCTTAACTCGGGACTTGAAATATAATAAATGATGCAAAAACCCTTTTTTTATAGTACTTGGGTCAGAAATTAAAAAACTGCGTACGAACGCCATAAAGTCGTCTAAAAGTATAAGGACTCTATGACAACTCTGAATTGCATCTCTTCCGTCTTACATTCTCTCCTTTTTTTCTTTCACTCAAAGTTTTCATTCAAAGATTTAAACAGAAGCTTGAACAAACATGTCGTCCTCAATTAATTATGTCCTTCCTTTTATAAAGTATCCTCCCCCTCCATCGCAACCAAAACTCTTACACCACCGCCTCCAAGCGAATTTTACCATCCTTTGAAGACATAAAACACGAGGAAATTCTACTCACACCAACTCTTCATCTGCCTTCTTAACATAACTAGAGGATCCCCTTCCTATTTTACTCATTAAAACATCAAAGGTGACGCATTATTGCTTCCGAAACCTCTTTGGGCGAGAGGGGAAGCGGGGACATGATTATATCCCCTGTGCTAAGCTTTTAGAAAGTTATTTTACACACATTAACTTTGTAGTTAGCCTACTTTAAAAAACATTTTTTCTTCGATAATTTGAGATGAGAAAATGTTCTAATCAGACAAAAAAAAAACTTATCAAAAAAATATAATTTTCTTTTCGGTTGGTAAAACATTAAAAAGTGTGATTCAGTTTACTTAGTTGCCTCTCTCTGCCTTTCCCCTTAGATTCTGTTATTAAATAACAAACTATAGCATTTCATTTGTACGTACATCACAAGTGTTACCAACAAGCAAGTAGAATTATAAGTTATTTAGAACAAAATTTACTTTTATAAATCAGCACCGAGAGACTAGGGGGAAAATATTAAAAATCACACTTTAAAAACTATCCTCAACGCACCCAGCTAGGATTTGAACACTAGTCTTCCTGTCATAGTACAACTGAAATTAGTATAAAACAGTGCGAACATCAGTGTAGTTTAGGTAATAAGGGAAACATGTTTTTAAGAATATTCTGAAAAATTAAAAGTTTCAGTATTTTATGTTCTTACATTTATATTCTAAAAAATGTTAGGGCTACAACTGCTTTTAAGAGAAAATCCTTGCACGACTATCTCTCGTGGGAGCGATATTTCTGTAGCTTCGAATCCACTAGAACAATCCCTTTTTAAGGCCACATCACACGTAGTAGGGTGAAGAGCTGCTTTCTGATGTTTTGCAACGCTGAAAGCTGACAAATATGGTGAACCTATTACATACACGCTGCTTTCTGACGAATATCATCTTGCAGCTCAGTGGAGGGGAAGGTATGTTATCGGCCATACTTGTTTTTGTTGGTTCACTTTGTGCCAAGATGTATCGTTAACAACAAGAGGATGAATATCTGCTTCTTTTGCGCCGGTACTATAAAGGTTTAAATCTCAATGTGTTGTTAAACTTAGAAACCGACTTGTAAAGTTGAAATTTAAAGTGAAAACAGAACATTGGTCACCGTGAAGATTTTGCAAGAATTAGATGCTCATGACTTCCGGAATTACCTACGTATGAAGACGCCTACAAGTATCTTGTCTAACGTGTCTCAGTGTTTTACTAAGCAAGATACTAAGATCCCTTGCAAATGGTCGATCATACAAATATGAGACTTTCCTGCTATATAGGTTTAAGCATGCATGGTACAACATTAACATTGCAGTACAACTTCAACATTACAAAAGCTGGAAGTGTAGAGAGAAAATTACAGGGTGCAGAAAGCGGTCGTCCGATCAGAAATAAACTCTTGCGATATTCGCAACGCCAGATTTCTGATACACGCACCGATCATTTAGTTTTTTTTAAACCATTGTTTGAGGAAGGCTAGATCTAAGTTTCCAATCATTTACTTCAGAACAAACCTTTGTGTGAAATTTCATCGACAATTAGCAAGTTCAACTACTCATGTGGTTTTCAATATTATTTTTATTATTAACATTATCATTATCAACGCCACGTCTTACTTCCCGTTTGGGTTGTACGCACTTACGCTTATGTGAAATGATAGGGTGATTGTGAGATGAAATAGAGGACCAACAGTTTACGTGGGATCCAAACCACGGTGGAGGCCTGGTATTCCACACATTCCCAAGTTGTGATTTATACAAGTATTGTCAAGAGGTGAAGGAAGGGTTTGGCAATCAGATAAATCTGTGCCGGAACCGAGGTGGTTCTCAATGTTAAACTTACTAAAGATATATAATATTAAGACATATTTTTTATTTTTCATTTAAATTTCTGATGTAATCATTGAACAAAAATAACGACAGATTTCTTTATCTGTAAGCGCTCTGGTGAGGGGCCTCAGGTCTTACACTTCTTAGCTTCGCCTTATATATACTCCATCCAGTGGTTCATAACCTAACGTTCGTGAAAAAATATATATATGTGAATAATTATTTTTTCAGTTATATTTTCAAATCATATAATAAAAATTCGCTATTGCATCTGCTTAAGCATATGAAACTTTTTCCATTATTGTCCGACCAAACATATTCTCTTCCATCAATATGAAGTGGCTTACGTAGAGTACTAGAAATGTGCGCGTAAGTTTTTAATTTACTCTTGTGGTGGGGGAGATTATGGTGGCCGCAACAAATTTTAGTTTGCTTCAAGGGGTCCCCGACATGGAAAAGTTTGAGGACCACTTCTCTAGACCAAACTATGGAGTTTAACTAGCATAAAATTAGTTTAAAAGCTAAACCAAAACATACCAATATGTATGTATTTAGAAATAAATTAAATATTAAATTACCACACTAATTATCTAGAATTATATAATTCTTTTTTTAGACAAATAAATACTTAGATTAAATAAGTTTACCGTGTTAAATGCTAAATAAATGTATCCTCTTAAATTTTCGGGTATATTTTATTTTTAAGTGCTTTCATATCGAATAAAATACTGTTAAAACAGAAATAAACCTTCACCCTCTAACCTTCACTAACCATTCCGTGCATCCCTAAATAAATCCTGTGTTGATTGTGAAAAGGAAATGACCAATAAATCATATCCGCCGGTCCACCCCCTGACGGGAGAGGCTTATACATTGAAGGCAAGGATGATACCGTAAAGTACATTAAAACCAAACAGACAGGTCATTCTGAATACAGGCGCCATCGCTGATAAATGTTCATTGCAAACACATACGAGCTTTTAATGGGCTGAGCGTTACTTTGTGATAGGAACGGCTGAAAACGTGGGTGATGGTTCATCTTGGCAGAGGTCTCTCCCGCACGCATTGGTCTAAAGGGCCCGTCTAGCTATAGACTAGATTACCGGCAGCTTGATGTCAAGGGTTCGTAGCTCATTTGGGTATAGTTTAATTAGTTTTTTTTGCACCGTGTCTTTTTCTCTCATTTCTTTCACCTGCTTATGTATCAATTACTCTAATGGGTTAGGGACGAGGAAGGTTGAATTTAGAATTGGGTGGAGTTGGAAACCAATTAGAGAAAACCAACCTCTGTATCCACGACCGGGATCGAACCACGACCTCCCTGTCATTAGCAGTCTTGTCTGTTGCGAGACTAGTGCCTTAGACAATGCGGCCACCAAAGTTGGTAGTAAAAGTGTATATACAGTCAAGGAAAACATGTTAACCGATTACAAAGTTATCTTCCTCGTTTTTACAACATTACACGAATATAGTAAGATAATCCGACATTGACGAAGTCCCGGGCGTGCCAGATTATCCGACCACTTGGGTGAGGTCACTAATAAATATGTTAAGTTAAAAATGCAGCAGCAAAAGTAATCTAAAACCATTAGGCTTAACGAACACTGATGAGATTTAACGTGTAGTCACGCGTGTTATATTAAATTAATATTAAACACATACCTTTTACAACCCTAAAACTCTAAAGTGGTATTTCGCAAAGAATAAAGGATATTTTTTTTAAAAAAAGGCACTAAACCCTAGAGCAAACGGAATACGAAAACTCCCTTGGAACGTCAAGAAACTGTCGTGCCTTTGGCGTCGGGCCTGAAGAGCTAATCACGTCGTTTACATATTCATGCGCCTCCACTTCCCTCGCTGTCATAATTGATCAAGTCCTCTCATTCTGATGAAGGGCTCATTCTTTACCCGTTTATATTTATGCATCTCAATTTTAGTGTAAACTTTACTTTCTCTATGAAATCAATTCTTGTATTAAAACATTTTCTCACTTGAGATGATACATCTTTAAGGTGAGAATATAGGGGATACGAGACAAGGGCAGTGATTTGGCAGTTTTTATTGCATAACTTTCTTTAGCCAAAATAAATAAAACATTACTTTTATTTAAACAGTTTAATTTTCTTCACACAGTGATCAACAATTTTTGAATATCTGTCATGATCAAAGCAACGTTAGATCAGAAACTTTTTAAACAAGTGAAAAAGTTGTCAATAAATTTCAGGACAATATATTCATATTCAACGACTGTTGAGGTAACCAGGTGAAGAAAATTAAACATGTTTCTACCTGAAGTCATAACTCAAAAAAGCGGGTTTTGTAATTTTCAGACTTATTAAAAAAACCACTCAACCGATTATGCTGAAACTTCGTAAGGACATTAACTTGGACGTCTGGTTAACATAAAAGCGAATTAAAATGTATACCACCATTTTGTTCCAAGACGACGGCTACATAATATTATTTTCATATTTTCTTGGCTCCTGCTCATCGGATTATCATCGGACCAACTTTGAAAGAGCCGCTTCAGTGGCCGCGTGGTCTAAGTTGCTAATGTCGCAACATACCAGACTGCCGAAGAGACTGATATCGCGGTTCAATCCTGGTCGGGTGAGCTGAGGGCAATCTCTTTAGAGATTTTCCTATTTATACATACACGCAAATGTGGTTACATTTACGTAAAATTCAATCCTACCCATCCTTAGCACATTATAATGAGTAGGCCCCTACATAGGTATAACCTGAGCGAGTAGTAAGACGTGGCGCTTGAAAATAAAAAATATCTGCTATAAAATTAATAGTATTTTGTCCGTCCAGAGCCCTAACTCCCAACTATGGAAAAACCGGGTAGTTACCAGTAATATTACTCTTACTATTAATTTGACAAGATAATCAGGAAGCGAAAGAATGGTGGTATTAAAACCAACATATCGTGTAAATAACGGGAAACTAGCTAGTGATAAATAATGTGTATCGATTTTTTAAAACTTTTTACCGGGTTCTGCTTTTCATTTCGTTCGGGCTATCATCATACATACTTTAATAGGGTTGGAATGAAAAAATAATTTTGTAAAAATGGATCAGCATTTGACTGGGTAGCAACTTAATAGTGTAAGGATTTTTTTTTTGTTATAACTTATTTTTAAGAAATAATAACACCCAAATCGCAAAGAAACTTCGATGTAATAAATCTCAATTTTTAAAAGTGAAATTAGGCCTAAGCGCACATTCTACAAGGAAGTATACTCTAGTTTTGGTTAAAAGAAAGCATAAGAAAATTCAAACATTCTCTTGCAGGCCTACATTGATATTCTAATTTATTTTTTTGCTTTATTATTTAGGAATTGATAATATTTATCTAAGGGGAGAGTTGAAGATCACAGGACTATGTATTAGTCCATTACATTTTTTTTAACAACTATAGTAGCTACAAGATACCGACTGTTCTTCCTATCAAAATCAGGGTATACTGGCAAGCATAATTATCTTTTTTTCCCAAGCACACCACCCTCGCCGAGATATGGCGTGATGAGCACAAGAACACGTGATTGTTACAGTAACATTACCTCTTCTACAATTGCCCACCTATTTTCTCACCGCGTCTTACTACTAAAGTCTGTTCAGCATAGGAATTGTTTTCTGAAAGGCCTTTTTCCCTACCAGAACTCTAACATATGGTAGGAAACTTTCAGAGAGTAATTCTTTACGCGAATGGAGTGTACGTCCGACTGTCCACATAATATACTAGTGGGGTACGGATGAAAATTAAAGTTTTAAAAAGGAACTATACCCGCCTCTGCATTAAGGAGTTGGGAAATAAGTCTAAAAACACCTAGAAAACCCAGTCGCCCCCATTCACTGATAAACTATATCACATGAAACTTAAGTCTACGGGCCCATCGATATGGATAACAGAGACGAAATTTTAAGGCCCGTTGGCCGCATGGCTTAATGCGTCTTTCTCGCAATAGACAGGACTGTCAGTGAGTGGAGATCAAGGTTCTAATCCCGATCGGGTTGTATTGAGGGTGATTTTTCCCAACCAATCTTCTTCCTCTTACTCCACGCAAATGCTGATACAATTAATCTAATTTAAAGCTTAGTAGCCTTTAACAAAATGGCGTAGTTGTTACATATGTATATAACCCGAACGGGTAGTAGGCCGCGATAGTAAAAATATTGATAGATTAATTTTTTTATTATTATCAGTGTCTTACTACCTGTTCAGTTTATACCCATATAATAATCATCACTCTAATGGGGTAGGGCTGAGTAAGGAAGCATTTGAGGAGCATTTGAGGTAATCTACCCGTATTTGCTTGGAAGGAGAGTGGGAACTAATTTAGGGAAAAACACCCTCAGCAACCCAGCTGAGGGCAAACCCATTTCAGCATCATTAGGCCTGTCTAACAGAAACGATGTCTCAACCTTTCGACCACTGAAAAAAAATATGTAGTAAAAAAATATCAGGTTCTTTCTACCCCACATCTTNGGGCTCCCAACCCCCCCCCCCTCCCTTCTTGTTTGTCAACAGTTTCAACTAGGATCGGTTTAATTTCGGGAAGACAGCTGGTTTCTGTGTGACGTCCTTTTGCTATCACATCGCCCCGTAAACATTATCTGAAAAGAGTGACATCTGCTCAAGAGAATCTTACAACTGCGCCAAAGGAGAAAAATACTCAAAACATTTTCTTCACCGAAAAAAAAAGAGGGGTGGGGGGCGATCGATATCGGTCTTAAGTCTCAGAGATGACGTGGGTTCATTCTCAATCGGTGTGAAATGAAGGGTTTGATACTTACTCGGCATACAAAATTTTTAAATTAATTTCAACCCTCACTGATGGTTACGGAGACTAAGGTGTCCACGTCTCGTCTGTAATAATTGGCCAGTGTAGGGGTAGTTGGATTTTAGTCTCAGCTGGGTTTTCCTTGTATGGATTCCCCTCGCGCAAATAAGGGTACTGCTTTTTCCTTTTTAGCACCACGTCTCACTATCCGTTCGGGTTGTCCGCTTATGGGTTTAGGAATGAGGAAGGTTATAATTAGAGGAAGTATACCCGCATTTGAATGGAATAATAGTGGAAAACCATTTTGGAAAATGCCCTCTCAGTAGACCCACCGAGATTAGAATATCGATATGAGTCATGGGCAGTATAATCTACTGCTCGAGTGAAGCCTAGAATGTGCGGCCACCAAAGTGGGTTACCCTTAATTATACCTTCCTATCCTCTACCCCAATGGGTAGTACGTAGAGATGAACCGTGTCTTACTACCCGTCCAGGTTGCCAGTATATTTAAAATAATGGAAGGTGTACAGTAGACGTTTCCTCTTAAAGTGATTAACCATGTAGGAAAAACCACCTTTAGTGAACAAATGCCTTCCCGCCAACGGAAAACCAAGTTTATTACGAGTAGAAATTAAACTCTTCCTTAGCAGATATATGCTGGCCATTTTCAGTGGCATCACACGAGGTTAACTAATTGAAGGCAGGGTTTATTTTACGCGTGTGGTCTAGACCAAAGGAAGAGTAATTTCTAAGTGAAGTTTCCTCTCAGAGGATCTGTGACTGCGCTTCAGAGTTTACATCCCGAACGCACAGAGTTCCGTAGCGTAAATATTGACACTGGGCTCCGGTGATAATTGCAGCTCAGTCGCTTTAACTAACCACGTGCCTACAACGTACACAAGTCGTCGGTTCCTTTTGATGGCGGCTCTCTATAGTCATTAAGAATAGTGAGGGGCACTATCGAATGATGAACACTTGTTTCCTAACCACCGAATGACAATCCGACAGTTTTATTTCGATAGTCACAAAACGCAATTTGCATTTTGAACTTTTAACAATATGAACCAAGTATTATTCTCAGTTGCTGATTGATATTCAACCTTGTGTGCGTTGCAATCTCAAATGCAAACAAATACAACTATTCGAAACAATAAGTTATATTATCAATAGGATTATGAATAGGATGATAGTATCGAGTTATTAGATGGTTTTGATCCGATAGTGTCCATTACTGATTGTAACTTTCTGAAGGTCAACTGTATGAATTTATTAACAACGTACCCTTCATCTCCTAGTCCTTAAGTGTGTGGAGTGCGATAATACAATATTTAAAGCCAGTATTTGTGCAGTTTTTTTTCCCCAACAGTCTTTTTTACTTTCTCACTATCTTATAGGTAGAGAAAGTATTGTGATCGTCAAAAAATATCGACCTCAAGATTTTGATGAATCTCAACGTTTCATGATACCCGAATACGAAAAAGTGTTTTTGAATTTCTGTCTGCACCTCCAGCTAAGGCTTAAACTATTTTACCGATCGGGCTGCAGATTGGTATCTAGGGTTTCCATAGGGTAGCTCCAAGGTGTTTTTGGAATTGGATATCTAACCCTAAAATTAGGAGTAGTTTACTTAAGGGCAAAAATAGAAAAAATAGATTCTTAAAATCGGCTCTAACGATTTTGATTAAAACTCGTATCTAGGCATTATTAAGATTATAAATTAACTGGTTATGTTCATTTTCCCATGAAAATGACTTTTAGTGTACTTTACAGAAGAGAAAATTTCCGTATCTCCGCAACTACAGATACTAAATAACTTATTATTGCAAGCTTTTAGTACTATTAAAAAAATTCAATGAAATATATTTTTACTAAACCAACAGTTTGTTATTTGGGAAATATATCAATACAATTTTATGAGCTACTTAGGTTTTAACGCAATAATTCTCCAATACCATAGAGTAGCTAAATAAAAATAAGTCAAAATTTTTGTTGTTTTTCCTCAAACTTCATAGGGGAAATATTTGTACAACAATGATATATCTCCATTTTAGACTCAAAAGTCAATATTTACATTTTTTATTTGTCAAAAGTTATAAATGAGGAATTTAATAGCAATGCGATGACCTGAAGATGTGCAACACGTAATAAAATGTCAAATTTTAATACGAAGTGTTTATCCATGTGAACTATCTTTTTTATCGGTCCAAACATACAAATGGGGACATTAATTCTTTAAAAATAAAATTATGAAATTTAAAACCTGGACTCAAAAAATGTTTTACATAAGTATAGTGCAATTTATGCTTTAATTTGCTAGTGTATATTATTTAGTTACATATATTACAAGTTATGAGTAAATCTTACTATTTTTAAACAATAGAGCGAGAAAGTCCGTGCGGAGTGCTGTACCATTTATTTTTCACTGCAATTAAAATATTTCAGTAGCTGGTCAGTTTGAATTTATAAATATTGTATCGAATATTTGTCTTATGCATCGTGGAACTTCGACAATTTTGGTTCATTATACTCATGGCAAAAAGATATGTTAATATGCGTAAGAAATTAAACCTAACTCATCTGCTGAAGCAATATTTTATTTAATGAGGCCAGCAAAAATCGTGTTTTAAAAGCTGTAAAATATACTTTTTATAATCAAAATTTAATTACACCACACCTTAACCAAGCAGCATTATGCAAAAGAAAGTCTTAATCAGATGCGCTTAGGTTAGATAGTGATAGAACCTTAGTTCACGAGTTTGTTGTTTATTGGAATGAAAAACTATTTTCTATGGTCCTATACCTCTATAGACTTTCAACAGTTTAAAAGTGGACCTCTTCCACTCTGAAAAGTACAATAAGCCACCTATTACTGGATAATTATTAGCTAAATGCCCGGGAAAAGAAAGGCAACTGATATAGGAGCGTAGAATGGATCTTTGAGAATATAGTTATACCATTTTATACAACAGATGTATAGTTATTTGTATTTTCCCCCTCCCCTGTTCTACTGCTAGACAGCTCCATCCAGGAACGTAATAACTCCATTTGGTGTCTGGAGATTTAAGAATTTCTGATCGATTATTAAAGTACCTTAGATCTAACCAAATATTTGTAAAGGAAAACATCACGGTGCTGTCATAAGGAATGTGAAATGGGACATGCGCACCTCAGCTCTTCCTGACCAGCCAAAGAGCTTTCCACTGTCTTCCTTCCGGAAAGTTTCGCGTCTGACCGTGATAGAAAAAGGTGGAAATGGAAATCCAAACTTCTTTCTTCCCTCGTTCTGATTTAAAGTAATTTGAAAAATAAAATTACTAAAAAATTATGTCTACATCTTGCCATGGAGCTTAATATAGGTGTTGATAGGGGGGTTGACTTGGAAACGCTAGTAAGTGGCAACGTATCAGGCCAGGCCTAAAGGAAGCAGGCATCCGCTTTAATCCAGTGTAATTTGGGATTAGCCGACCCTAAACTTCAGTCTGGCATATTATGTTCTGCTAGTCTGTGTTGTCTCTACAATTGATACTGTCAAAACAAGTTATTTCAAACGTATCTTTGAAATGATCGCTTTGAACACATTAAAAAAGATAACGAGTAATTAGGTTTTAAAATTATAAATAACAATATTTTTAACTGCTAAAAGAGAAAATTAAATTATTGGGATATAAAAAAGCACAGTAATTAAATATTACCAGATTCTAATTCATTATATATATGTTAAAGTAACTATTTACAAAAATAAAGACAAACATGACACTAAGGGCCAGTTTCATGGTCAAATTTAGTACGCCTCAAGTGCGGCGCTACACTAAGTACATGACACCTACCTAAACCAGAATGGAATGGGCCATTCTCTCATAGGAAACTGGCCCATTCCATTCGAGTTTAGGTAGGTGTCGTCATGTACTTAGTGTAGCGCCGCCCTTGAGGCGTACTAAATTTGACTATGAAACTGGCCCTTAGGAATCCAATTGTATGGTTTCCAATTGGTGGATTTCTACCGTTCAACAGGTAGATTATTATCAAAACATTTAAACATCCTATAATGCAGGTAGATAAGGCTAATGAAATGAAATAACGTAAGAACAAGTTTTTTTTTTATTTAAGCTGAAATTGGCCTTCTGCCCTAGGTATCTTTTGAAATTAATTAAACAAGCCAGTTTTTTTCCTCTCCTTATAAACAATATTGAGACACAGGAAAAAAAATAGTTGGAAATGTTTTGTCAACTATTCCAAAAACTTTTTTAATATTTGTTAACTCTTGTAAACCCAAAATGGCTTAGTTTATTTATTTTTGTAGTTTAATATATTGGCATTTCAGTAGATTGATAAATATAAAAACAGAAACATTAAAGTCGAGAACAACTTTACGTAAATCAACAAAACACAACGCAAGATATAAGAGTTGTGTGCAACATTATGTTTAATTCCCCACAATTTCGTGGGGGAGCACTAAATGTAGACTGCACCCTGAAAGAATAGTCTCTTGAGCGAGTATAAGATGAGGCCACAGTAAAAGTTAAAACGAATGGAAAAGATACAAAATTAATTCTAAATGTTGCTACTGGGATGAAGTAAATCCAAGATAATATAAAGGTTCGTTAATCTAAGTTCGTGTGTCACTTGAATTAGCAACATTTAACGACCAACTTTACAAATATATCCATATCAGATTTAGTTATTTGGAAATATATGAATCTAGTTCGTTAATGGCATCAGTTTTTTTTAGCATCACGTCTTACTACCCGTTTTGAGTTACACACATATGTACTAATTACGCTAATGATTTTGGGGATTAATAGGGCTATATTTAGAGGAATTATAACCACATGTGCGTGGAGGAAGAATGGAAAACCATAGTTTTAGAAACGGCACCTGACCGAAATTAGAACTTAAATATCCCCCCCCCCCCCCCCNCCCACGGCTCCCCATCGGCAGTACAGCCTACCGGGAGAGTAGAGGTTTAGACCATGTGGGCCACCAGAGCGGGCGGTTTATTATTTATTTATGATTTTACCAAAACATGGAAAACATGGGCGACAGAGGGATTTGACCAAATGGATTTTTTTTTTACCAAATGGGTGTGTGTGCCAAACTTTTATCTTCCAACTTTCCGCACGCACCGGTAAGTTTTATTTCCGAGAGAAATGCGTGAGAATAAAATCAAATCAGTCCGCTGCCTCGCAGCTGTTCACATCTCGCTCGTAACTATCCTCACCCTGGCAATCTGGATACTACTACCTTCTCAATGCAACAACATCTCAACCAAAAAAAGAGTGGGTCGTGAGGTTAGCGCGTCACCCAACATGAAAGGACAAGTGTACACATCCAGCCACTACCGTTCCCGAGAGCTCCTTTATCCTAAGATTTAGCATCACGTTTTATCTTTTTAGGCTATACTCATATGTACTAATTACGATTGTGTGCTAGTGATGAGGAAATTTGAATGTAAAACAAGTGCACCAGCATTTGCGTGGAAGGAGGGAGGGAAACAATTTAGACAAACTCAATATACCTGACCTGGATTCAAACCTCGATCTCCCCGTCATTGGTATTCCAGTATCTTACGAGAGTTACTCCTTAGTACATGCGAACAACGAAGCAGGTCGCAGTGTCAATAAAATGTTAAGGTCTTAATTTTTACTCAAAATTAAACAAATATTTTTAAATGCTGGAGGAACATCTAAGATTTTTGAAATTTTTATTTGATTGAAAAATCCTAAATTTCAATTCGCTAAACAGATATCGGTGATCATCATTCAATTCGCAAACATTTCGGTAATCGCGAATCGAGAACACACAGCAGAGATTGCGAGTTCAACTCCCCACGGAGATAAATCTCAAATTAGCCACAGTTTACACGAACCTATGTGGCAGACACGGGTGACCGCAAATGTTTTGAATATTTTGAGTCAAATGGGGCAGTAATTAGCGTGCTCACGAACTGCCGGGGGAGGTGGGGCGGGATTAGTGGAAAGTGGTGTACATCAGCAGATCATCTACCCATACCGGGACGTTGCTCGTCAGGCTCGACACTAACAAACATGATCTTAAGATTCGAATAAATTGAAAAATGACACCTGGACACGAATCTAACCAGGGAACTTTGGCTTAGCGTGCCAAGACAAAAGTTCCGGGTTCTATTTCCGTTCCCAGGTGTATTAGTTTTCTTCGAATAGGATTCAGCTACCGCTGATTTACTTAATTATAATCATTCATCCCTTAAGATTATCCTTTCACATGTCATTTGTATATCGTTACGTTCTTCAACAATATCAAGAATTAGTTCGTGGAAATACGCGCATCAAAACGCGTTCAAATATATTCGTTAATCTGTGTGATTTTAATTAAATACTTAATTTTAATAAAATTAAAAATTATTTATAGAACTTAAAATAGCAGAACGTTTAAGATATTCATAACAATTTTTTTTTTGTTTTGAAAAATTAAAAAAGTTAAAGAAGTTCTTGGGGAAAGCACCAACACATCCTAGCTATACGCGTTTAATAACCCAAATGGGGTAGGAATAGGACATATATAATTGAGATGAAACATGCTCACATTATCGTGGTAAATCATTTATGGAAAAGCTCTCAGTAAACCCGAGGTGGGATACAAACCATGACCTTCGTAACTATAAAATCAGACTAGATGAGCCTGACATTTCGTCCGCGTACCCACCATTGCATGTTATAATGTGGAAGACGAAGCTGGTCAGAGAGTACATTATGGAGCCCAGCTTTGTGCTTTTCGACTTTACCAATGTAATCGGCCAAAACTCAGTATTTTAGTGGTATTCTCATATTTACTTAATTCGCACCGGGATCTGAATAAAGACACTTCAATTGGATCCAGTCAAGATAAAGATTGGGTTGGAGGGGAAAAAAATCGTGGACACCCAGACACCAACATCTTCTCGCTTAATCCAAACATTTCAAGTCTAACGCCGGGACGGTAATCCTAGTTAGTTATGCATTCAAACGGAAGCTAGAGGATTTTGGGGTGGTGAAGGGAGACCTCGCCCTTCCCAAATTCACCCTTTACCTCCTTGAATAATTCCGAACGAACGAGAATGAAAGGACTTTGAGATGGAAGGCCAGAGCAATCGTCCGGGCCGTTTTTTTTTGTTTTTTTTCAAGAGGTGCCGACGAGTTTCATATTATGTGGTAGGGTGTAGTCCCAGTTTCCCACTAAACACTGGTCTGATGTGTCCGTTCTTGGTGAATAAAACTGGGTGAGGATTAGACGAAACGTTGTGCAACTTTTTTTTCGTCTCGGATAGACAACAAATCACAAGGTTAACTGTTTTGTATATGCATTCCAATGCATAAAAAACTATTAAGAACAACACAATTGGCCAGACTAAGTGTGGAATCTAAGCATTCGGAAGCCTGAGGTATAAGTCCAATGGGATGACCTAAGCATTTTAAAATTTTAGTGAAAGGCCTAATCCCATAACACAAACACGTACATATATTTCTTTTAAACAGACACGTCGATCTAAAATATTAATAGTATACTTTGTTACGATATAATAACGGGCCCCTCGTTTGGGCGCCATTTGTTATGTTCTTATAGCTGGTCCACGTTGGGCCACCAATTGATACCTTACGTAATATTTGATTATAAATGCCCCAAGTTTGGAAGTCACGTAATATTAAGGGATATTACTTGTTTGATTGTCCCACGGTTGTTTCGTTATTAGTTACGTTTAACATAGTTATTATCAATCCCCTACATTGGGCCTCACTTTATATCATAAGAATAACTTCAGATAGAGTATGATATTGGTTTATTCAATGATAATTATTGATACTTTTATAGAAAAATGACCATGTTGCACACAATCTAGACGGGCGCCTAACACGTCCACCCGAGACAATGACTGGCATCACAGTGAGCCCTGAGATTACACCACCCGTGGTATAACTCAGCCCAATGGAACTTACTAGAACGCTTAGTTTGCGAAAACTTTTAGAAGCATACAGAATGGCCGAGAACCAGACACTGCCTCAAATGGAACATCTACAATGTTCTGGGTTGTTCCAGAGCAGGAAGTTAAGTTTTAAAAGACTTTTACATTGCAATTTTGACTCAACTTTAAGTCACACACTTAAGTTAGTTACAGTAGCTGATGCCTTCTAACTTCAGGGCGTGAACTTAACAAGAAATAACTTTTGATTTCCTAATTAGAATCTGGTAACTATCCTATATGAATAATTTAAAAGAAGACTGGCTTTAAGCGCTAAGTAATAAAATATAAAATTCAAATAATATATATATATATATATATATATAATTAAGAGGAGAATATTGTCAATGCTTTCAAATATTCTTTAGGGTCAAATCAGGGACATTAAAACTTTCAACTACGAACAGCAACACTGTTATACAAAATTAAATAGGAAGTCCTCTAATAGACCAATTCTAATATAAAGAGCCCACCCAACCTGACCGCTAGAAAAATCACAAAATCTACTTTTACTTTTTCATACGTCAAATCATGTGATCTGCAGCTGTCAAATATTGTGATATATATATTTAAAATAATTATTGGTGGTATCTAAGTATTTAAAGTACTTTATTAACATACTAATTATATCAATGTGAGACTTATACTAGCTTAAATCTAGAACAAACAAAACAACCAGCACGCCAAACGTTTATTTCTACTGTTAAATGAAGAAACCCAAATTTTTCTAACGATAATATATTATACCACGCAAAGAATCCAACCTTGAAGCCTTGATTCAGTAGTAGACATGCTATCGACTGAGCTAAGGTGTCTTGACCTACTACACCAGCAAAATAAAAGAATGTTATCACAAATTTATTTTCTAAAAAAGGCCCTGCCTATGGAAATAAAACACTAGCAATCAACTCTTCTCCAATTGGCTTGGATCAAAATGTATACGTCGGTACGATTTCCTTCTAGTTACACCTGTTGACGCCAACGCTCCACATCTCTAGAGAAAATATACACCACGGAAGAATCCTCACACACCTTTTATCAACATCCTTCGCACCCCGAAAAAAAAATGAACATTTTACTGAGACTTCCCTTGAAACTAAACCTCACCAACTGTCGCCAAGAGCTCGCAGCAAAATATGGGAAAGCGAGCACCTAATATAAAAAGTCTCACTTCATCGTTCAGTGGCTGGCGGGTGTTAGCAGTAAACCGCGTGGAAAGGGTGGGTGGGGGGTAGGTTCTCACGTCACTTGTCACATCGCCACCCCCGTTGCCGACTACTAAGCTCGATAGCAAAGAGGAGGACAACGAGCTGTCTGAATGCAGTTCACATCGTTACGCTAGTTTGTTCTTTATAGGCAAAGAAGTGGTTTTGGAACGATTTCTAGGGGGTTTAAACGAGAGGGGTAGAAAAGGAAAAACCGCCCCCATATAATCTTCAACTCCTAAGTGTGCAACACAAGAATTATGGGACTAATCGATAGCTTAGGATGTTAGAGCTTTACAAAAATAAAGGATATAATTCGTACCATTTAACAAGTGATACGGGTCGAAGTGAATAACTATTTGTAAATCAGTACATTATCGTTTCAAAGCCATGTCAAATCCAAGGAAATAACACAGGAAAGTTAAAAGTTTAGGTAAACAATACCAATAAAGTTAAGAGAAAGAAATTCTTCCAGACTGAAAAAAAATCTTTTAATAAAAATCTGGTCTAGAAACTTCAGCTACTAGATACATTTAGAGCACCCCAAAAATTGTGAGCTTTCATTCGTATTAACTTAGAAATTTTGGCAAAGTCAAATTCTCTAGCATATGTATACCCGCCTCGGTTGTGTAGTTGGCTAACGCGCTTGTCGTGTTGAGCTCGACCGCTGAGGACGGGGAGATCGAGATTCGAATCTCGGTCGGGTGAACTGGGGGTAGTTTTTCCTAAATGGTTTTCCACTCTCCCTCCACGCAAATGCGGGTTCACTTCCTCTAATTCAACCTTTCTAATTCCTAATCCATTAGCGTAATTAGTACTTAAAGCGTATAACCCGAACGGGTAGTAAGACGCGGTGCTAAATAAATATATATCTAGCATATAAAGCTTAGACCGATATTTCCCCAAATATTTTCCTCTTGCTATTTCGTTGGCGCATTCACCCAAAAAAGGAAAGGTCAAATGCGCCAAAGAAATGGGTGGGGGTAGAGGGAAAATATCGGTCTAAACTTATGGCCCCAGAGTGGGACGCTAAGTGGTAAAAATTCAAACCAATCTAGTTTTACAAGGGACCGTGAGTGGGTCTACAAACCTTTACACACACACACACACAATCTCGCACGCACACACATACACATATATATAAACGTTCCCTCATCCCTCCTCCCTTTTAAGTCCACACAAACAGGCGGACGTTCCTTTACGAATTACCTTATGAATGACTTTCTTTCCTATCAGAAGCCTGCAATTTAATAGGATTCTGGTTAGGAAAAAGAGGCTTTCCAGATGGTTTTCACTAAGAAAATCGGGTTAGGCAAAAGATAAGTGATGTTCAATCACCATCAAATTGTACAAGATAGGGGGATGAAGAAAATGAGGGTGGGCACAAAAGAGTTTTCAGCCAAGATCCATCGACAATCAACCACCCCCAAAGCTTATCGCAACGCTGTGCGAGTAAGTGCAACTCAAATTTAGACAAACGCTTAAGTGCACTTGTAATACATATATCCCCTGGAGAGGGTTAAACTGATGGCGGGGAGGGGTAGAGCGTTGGTTTAAGGGGAAATAAGGAAGAACTCCTCTTTTAAAATCGTCGCAAATACCTCTTAGTCGCGGTGAAGAATCCCCTTAAGTCTGATTCATCTCGAAAGACCATGGCAACCATAATTTGGTTCAGTCTCAGGAGCTACATCTTCCTGGCAAGTCTAGATCTATAATAACCAACACAACAAAACTTAACTTATTTATATCACCCCTTCAGGTCTTTAAACTCTAATAAGTTGGGATGACTGCGAAAACTTATCAAGCTTTGATATCTGACAAGCGGATGGTAAGAACACATTTAAGTTTAAAATAATATATCTAGAAATTTTAAATATTGAGATTGGGGGATTAAAAACCAATAAAAAACTTTATATTTTATTTCACATAATGATAGAACAAGCCCAAAGAGGACTATGCCGATACGAAATGTTCTTCGACTAAATCAGACTTGGCGCTCATCTAATCTAATTGTCTGAAACTCTAAGGTGGGAGTTCAAATCTAGGTCTATATCAAGTGTGCCATGATAAGTTTTAACCAAATCATGTCCTATTCTTAACGCCACCCATATTCAGGTTAGCTTCCTCCAAAATTTACACCTAGATGCTTCATTAACTTAATTATTATACATATTATCCCGAGTGAGGAAAAATAATGCGGGGTGAATAAATTAATTAAATATGAGCTAGATCCAAGATCTCCCATTCCATATAATCATTAGTTTTTAATCATTTCCCTAATGGCATAATGGTGTCAAAGGGGCTAAAAAACCTAATAATAATGTTAATCATTAATCAACTAAGCTTTACTATTGGGAAGAAAGAAGAAATGTATCAAATTTAGAGTAAGAACCTACAATATAGCGGTTTGAGTCAAGGTAACCACTATATAAAAAAAAACTCCGTCCCCTTTCACAAAAGACGTGACAAACGCCTTTAATCCGCAAGCCACTCTTTGCAGGTCGTTGGAGATAAAATGAATTAGTGTCCCTGGAGATTGGACATTTAAGGCGATAGAAATAGTGAAACAAAAATTTCTAAATGGCAGAAACAAAGAATTGTTTCGTTCCTGACTGGAGCTGTCCAACAGTAGGAGAACAAAAACAAATACAAATTACAATATAATGTGTTGTGAGTCCTCTAATTATGGACATTCTATTTACAAAGATACATTTTACGCTCCTATGGCTGTCACCTTTCGTTTCGCGGGCATTTAGCTCTTAATGATAACATAAATTTAGATTTTTGTACTTTTCAAAAGGAAAATGTAAACTTTTAAACTATATCTAAAAGTGCATATGTATATATATATATTTATATATATGCACTTTTAGACATAGTTTAAGTTAAAATTTTCCCTCTGAAAAGTACAAAAGTCTACATTTCTTTTTATCTTTAAGAACTAAATGCCCGGGAAAAGAAGGGGTATGTATATGTATGTATATATATATATATATATATATATACATACATATACATACCCCTTCTTTTCCCGGGCATTTAGTTCTTAAAGATAAAAAGAAATGTAGACTTTTGTACTTTTCAGAGGGAAAATTTTAACTTAAACTATGTCTAAAAGTGCATATATATAAATATATATATA
>CABFOW010001368.1:0-37064 GCA_902141385.1 Timema californicum | reverse complement strand
CCCCCCCCCCCAACACTACAAGTAAAAACCAATTTTAACTTAACTTAAAACATCACAAATAGAGCCAAACTATCTTAGTTAGAAAGTTGTGTCGAATGCTTGGGTTAAATTTGCAGGCCATACTCCCTACTTGATATTTTAAAGGAACGTCTCTACACACAATCAAAATGGCCCTAAAATTCCCAATTGGAAAAAGGTTCGAAAATTGGAGTTAAAACAAACTTCAAATTTTAGAATAATTTTTAAAAGATATTTAACATGACCATTCTGAACTTGCTGATTATATCAGCACACGACTAATTAACTTTAATCTAGAATGGACACAACATTCAGGCCCCCAGTTGTTAATTCATCACTGTGAAAGGGGAAACACATTTCACCATTAATACATTTTTTGTCAATGCTAGGAATCGAAATTGGGACCCTTCGCTCAGAGACAAGCTACCGATTGAGCTGAGGTGTGATTAGAGGATGTTTAAGATGATAAAATTCGTCACTATGTATGGATGAAACATCTAACTATTCAGATTTAACAAGATCCATTATACAGTTTTATCTGTAGATACATGGACAAACAGATTGACATAAATAGTGACAGGCAGAATTGCAATATCAGCTTTATTTTAGGACTAGGTTTGCTCCCCGACCATTTAGCCATCAGAAAAGCACACCTGATGGACAAGAGTCCATCCGTCCACCGATGTGGATCTGATATAGAGGATGGTTTAATTTAATTTTGGAATACTTTATTTAAAAGAGCTCAAAACTAGAAACAATCAAACTATTTTATTGCGTTTTTATTATATATACAAACCATATCTAGGAAGAAATCATGGCTACTAGCTTAATTATTTTCTAACTAAGCACATAATATATTTTTTTAACTTTGAAATAATTCCTATTTAACACCAAGAAAAAAAATATTTAAATGAGTGTTTTGCCTTAAAAAAATCCGTTTAATCGATAAAACACGCCCAAGTTTTGCGCGTCAAATAGTGTTTTAACTATCAAAGATATTTAAAAAAACACACCCACTACATTTTAGGAACTTTTTATATTAACCTTAGTTTTAACTATTATATAATATCAAAGCTTGATATAAAAGTGTTCATATCCTATAAATATATTTTTTAACAAAAATTAATAGTTTTATATTGCCATAGTAGGTTTGGATAGACAATTGGTGGTGGGGATATATAAACAGGCTTATATAGCTCATTTTAGGGTAGTGATGTAACATTGTAAAAGGGAAACTAAATCAAACTCCCTACTGAGCAAATATTACCTTTAAACATACAGTAGGTTGTGCTCGTACTAAGGGTTGGGTAGAACCCTATTTAGTAGTGAATAATTTAATAACTTCAAAAGTAAACGTAATTAAACCTCAAAGGAAAAAAAAATCAAATAAACATTCATAATGCAATGTTAAGCAACAACGCAACCACATGAACAAGGGAAACGTTTTTGGTATGTAAAAACATTGTATAAAAAAATGGAAATTATTGCTTTAATTAAACAAGAGAAAAATGAAAAGATCGTACACGCAAAAGCGATACTAAACCCAAAAAAATTTACTGGGGAAATATTCGAGTACGTAGCACAGAAATACAAGCGTATGGATAACAGAACTAAGCAACTGTAAACTCTCCATTAATATACTTTTACACATAATAGTTTGGTTTTCCCCGAAAAAAAAAGTATATAATTATCTTTTAAACTATCCTTGGTAAATTCATATAATAAGTTCGTTAACCTAATGATCAAAGCTTGTCTACTCCCGTTTCGTAGCAAGGGTAGATAACGAGGCAGGCCTTACATTACTTCAATAACCATTATCTTAAGAGGCAACTGCTAAACCCCAAATATTACCATCCTAGACAACAGAAAGAACAGATAAAAATGCAAGATTTCCTTAACCTACAGTACCACCATCCTAAAAGTAACAAATAAGGCGGATTTATATCAAATATGTTTGGTCAAAACAAACACTATTTTCATTCATTTAACTAACATCAGTCTCCTATTTAATTACGGGTGTAAGATGTGTGAGAAATAAGTTCGGTTGGAGACTCACAGATTTGGTATAGTTTTATGTGTGTGTGTAAAAAAAAATAGCTGGTGCTTCTATTTAGTGGTTGATCTTGATACACCTAGAGACGGGTATATATCTAATTCAATGAGTAATCTACTTGCTGAAGACTTGGGGAGAGCTTATTGGCTGAATGTACGCGTGAAACCACACAGAGAAATGGTCATGGCTGTCATTTAAGTGTACGAGGCTAGCAAAGTGTAAGTAAGGAATATTTTATTCGTGAAAGAACGGTCAAGGAGGCGTATTCAAGTCAGACGTGCCACGGTTTCATGAACAAGCAGGCCCTAAAATAGTTTAGTGTGTGCAAGAGGAGTAGAGACCAAAACTTTGCGCAGTGATGGCTTGCGGCCGGCTAATATGGGAGGTTTCTGGGTCGAAGGAGGCGATCATCACCATTATGTTTCCAGCTTGTGGCCAGTTCAGTTTAGTAATATGCCTCCATCTTCCTCGACCATTCCACCATTCTTCCTCCTTTAATTGCTTCCATTCTTCTCTCACTTGAACACTTTTTGCTATCTAATCCTTACGTCTATTTCTTGGCCTTCCTTCTGGTATTTTTCTTAGATACTTGTTTCCATAATTACATATATACATACATCAAGCCATGGAATAGGTAGTAGGTGGACGAATGGTTGGTGAGGGGTGTGGGTTTAGGGGAGAAGTTTTGCTCAAATACTTAAATTAGTCTTTAAATAATCTTAATTTTCTTATAAAATATAAATAATCTTTTGAAGAAAGATTGTCATCAAGAAATAAATAGTTTTTGGAAAAATTCAGATAACTAGATCCTATTTGTTTTGTATTATTGTATTTGTAATGTATTTGATTAGAATACAGAAGGTTTTTTTTTATCTGGTCCACAGCAGACCCAACTTTAATTACGCATAAAAGCACCAAGCGCTGGAGTCGATGCATGAGTAAGAATAGAACCAAAATCGATGTTATTGCTTTATTGGAACTAATTTAAATCGTTAGGATTGTTTACTCACTGAAACAAAATTGAAATTTTTCCAGACCAGATAGGCCTTGAAGGTCAGATTTTCTGGTAAATTCTTTAAAAGGTAGAACTTCCCCTCACATCCATATATGTGGTTTGTCCCGTCACTTACAATTAAGTTCCAAACAAAACGGTGGGAAGTATGGAATTTAGTGATGTTCAAAGTCAATTCATTAACATAATATGTTTGTTAGGCCCTCATTGAGAAACCGAATATAAAACTTAAATTTAACCCCATAAATTTATTATTAAGTTTTTAAAATATAAATTATAAAATTAATTTTTTGAGAGTAAAAATCAGTCTGGACACCGCGTCCTACTAGTAGTTCTGTTAACAGTAAACCTCGCTCCCTTCATGTTATTATTCTCACTACAGTCTTACTAGTAGTTCTGTGAACAGTAGACCTCGTTACCTCCATGTTACTATCGTTACTACAGTCTTACTGGTAGTTCTGTGAACAGTTGACCTCGTTGCCTCCATGTTACTATCGTTACTACAGTCTTAAGATCTCTTTGGATATCAAGTTGAAATATCTTCTATAACTTCTTTGAATTTTAAGTTGGTATTTTGCCCTGGTGGTCAAGTTTACATAAATTAATACTATTCAACATTACACATTATATTGTTGAGAGAATAGCAACTATTCACATTGTTTTAAGATATTACTCGTAATCTTTGTCATTTAAAAAAAAACGTTGGTTCTCGATCGATTGCTTGGAATTACAATTAAATCACTTGAGATGATCTAATAAAGGAAAAATATTTGAGCAACCGCCATCTTAAACGGATAACCATATCGAATGTTGTTCGGTATAGGTACAAAGAATGTTCCTGACCAAATATGTAAAAATTGGTCCATGGATATGACTAGTCGCAGGATATCCGGAAAGAATGATATAATATATACAGACAAATACTTGCCAAAGGCTCAACTACCCATCCAGGCTGTCCTCATCTACATCGATAGAATATTCACGAGTAAGATATTTATAATTAATGCACCAGATTGTGTGGAGAGTGGTAATCCATTTAAAATAAAATACCCAGCTCATTCGATAGGGGAGATTTTCATTTTAGCCATTTTACCTACATATACAAGCCCCCTACATGTTTTTTTACCATCCAGGTTTCATTTAGCATACGGAACAGTTTAATACACACACACAAAATAGATGTATTATCGTGTAAGTAAAAACGAAAATAATTGTTTTAAAACCTTTTATATTTTTTTGTGCATTTCCCCAATAAATCAGGTGTTTCCCATGTTTGCCAGCATTCATTTGAATGTGGATAATTGTTGCGACAGGCCTTCCAACTAACCAATAATTAATTTTTCTGTTTGTGAGAGTTGATGAAATCGTTTAGTAGTAGAATTGTATTTTGGGTTCCCTCGTTAGCAAGCTGCATATAACTTTTTGAGAAAATAAATTATACAAGCCATTAACTATCCAAAAGTGTTGATTTTACATATCTAAAATACAAATAAATTAAATAAACTTTTATAAACAAAGTTTAGCTATTTTCTAAGAGATTTTAGTCAATTTTTTTTATAAAAAAATTAATGCTCTAAAAAAAGAGGATTCAAATATTGGACGAGTAAGGAAAGAAGCAAATTCTGGGAGATTAAGGCGGCAGAGGACAGGGCGCATTGGCGGTCTAAGCTCACTGACAAAGGGAATGAACCAGTCGTAAGACAGAAATACTAGTAATAATAAATAAATAAAAATGTTGACCGTTCCTTTGTAGCAGAATCCTCCTGTAGCTGCAATGCACTCGTTATTCGACCCAACCCTCACTTCACTTGTCCAGAGATTCAAGAAAAGTTGTATAGGTGGACGTCGGGAGGAGAAAGAAACATTTATCATAGAGGACAGGTGAAATGGGAGAGGTTGGGAGGGGGTTAGTTATGAGATTAGGTAGCTCTGTTTCCTTACCATTCTTTCTGAAGTTTTCCTTCGCACACACATGTGTACAGTCATCTTAAAAATACAAGACTATCGTCAACCCAAAGATTCACCTTGATAAATGTTGAAAATGATCTCGATTTAAGAGTACAAAGAATAGGGGAGGACTCATTTGACCTCAAAGGGTGTTGATACTACTGTTAGATAAGATTTTGGACTGATTGTCTAAGTCATTAATGTGACTGGCTACAGAACTAAGGGTCTTGGGTTCGACTCCTGGCATGGTCGGAACATTTATTATTTCTGAAATGTAGGTTTAAACTTTCACGGTGATAGTAAATTAATGGCCGGGGTACTGGATTCTGTGGCTGTTCTAAAGTTAAAGCTACTTTATAAATCGAGTGTTGATACAATCCGTCGGTTCAGAAATTGCAAGTTAAATACATCAAATAAATTAAAAATTAAAAACTATATACCACCGGTCGGGAGGATTAATTTTCTTAATCTGTTAAGGACAAGAAAGACAGTTTAGAGGAAATACATCCACATTTGTGGGCGGTAGAGTGAAAAACAACCATCAGCACACCTGACCGGTATTCGAACCCCGATCTCCCCGTCATCAGCATTCCAGTCTATTTCCAGAGTGCCGCCTTGAACTATGTGGCCACTGAAACGGGGTAAGAATAAACAAAAAAAATTACACGTGGACAAGGATGTCAGTATATCACGTCCAACCTACAGTGACGGGGCAAGCCAGAGTTAGACTCTCGGTCAGGTATAACAAGAGTTAAATGATATCCCTTCCTCCCTCCACGCAAATGCGGATGCAAATCATATAGAATCTAGCTTCCTCAATGATATACCTTCATTAGTAAATATAAAGATGGCCTGGACGGGTAGTACGACTGGATTGGAATTATTGGGGGGAAGCGGGGAAACTTTACGTTATAATTAGAGAATATTAGTAGCTCACTATAATTTTATTTTGAATAAATTTCTAATCATTAAATTAAACTACACCTATAATTAATACTAATCTCTTGTCCCACATCGATGGCTGCATGGTATAACGCAATATCATGTTGACTATACTGCCAGGGTTCGATCCCGAATGGGTACACTGATTTTTCCTAAATTGTTTTACATTCTACCTGACAAATTCCTCTAAATTAAACCTTCCTAATCCCAACAGTATAATTAGTATATAGCCGTAAAACCCAAACGGGTGGTAAGCGGTGGTGCTGAAAACAAATAATCTCGGCGTATATTTGTTCGACTACCAATTACTAGTTAACACTAGTTATTAACAATTTAAATAGTAAAAAGCATTACTACCGACATTTGCGTAGCTAAAAGTATTTTTGGGAGATGAGACATACTACCAGCGTACTTGACAAGCCAGTGAAGGCGAGTAGGATTTGAATGGCTTGAAATATCAGATTGGTGCGAAATAAGAGATGGGGAGGGGGGAGGGGTGCAGACTGATTACCAACCCCACTCCAGATTACTAGCATTTGATACATTTTCTATTTTCTATTAACTAACCTCCATGGTTCAACCCTCTATAATGAGTATCCAACCGCTTTTATGTGGTCAAACGTAAAAAAAACTTCCAATGGCTCAAGTTTTACAGTTAAAAATCATCGTTTAAAGTCCACGTGACAATACCTTAATTTTCGCATCGGACTATACTTGCTCTGGAGAAGAGGCCAGTGGAAGGGGGGGGGTTATACAAGATGGTCTGTGCGAGATACGAATATAGACCCTGCTGTTTAAGTGGTTTATTGTAGTCGAGGATTCAGATAAGACCTTTTCTCCCCACACACAGATACATCTGACAGCCAGTCAGTCAAATGGAGGGAGGGGTGGATTAAATTTAGTCCATCACAGGGCATGAATAGTAACATTTATCTTTTGATTAAATTTGGAACAGAGCTTTGTTTACGAATATAATGCTCCAAGAGGAAAAGGGCGCCTTTCTTCCAAACATGCTTCGCAGTTATAAAACACTAAAAACTCTATTCCTTTTATTTTTATCATTGTGTCTTAGGGCCAGTTTCATATTCAGACTTCGTACGCCTCAAGATTGGCGCTGCACTAAATAAAAGACAACACCTACCTAAACACTAATGGAATCGACCACTTTCGCATATGAAACTGGCCCATTCCATTCTGGGCTAGGTAGATGTATTCTTGTACTTAGTGTAGTACCTTACTTGAGACGTACTAAGTGGGAATATTAAACTGACCCTTACGCTCTGTTCAGGCTATACATGTTAATTAATCTAATAAGGAAAGAAGAATTTTAGAGGTAATCTAAGTGCATTTTCATATTAAGAGAGTGAGAAAATAATAAAAACCATCCTAAGTAAACCCAAAAGAGATTCTAAACCTGATTTCCCAGTCATCAGTAAGTAACACGAGAGTAAATCCTTCGAACAGGTGTGGCCATCATTTTGATCTAGAGACCTACTCCAGAGAAGAAAAATCCTTTGCGCTCTACCACAAAACCAAATAGGCTTATGTTTATTTATTGGTAAACAATTAGTAACCCATTTTAATAGTAAAAGTATATTGCGTTTAAAGACAGTTCGTTCACACATTGAAACCGAGTGTTTAATCAAAACATAATTCCCTGAAAAAACTTTACTTTGAAGATGACAACTCATAATCTTAGAAGAGTTTGTTGAATGGGAGTTCATTATTATTGTCATAAATGGAGAAAGAATTATTAATGGTCATCTGTCAAATAGATTCAATATTTCGGGTTTATAATCTTTATTTGAGAAAAATCTGGAAACCCTTTCATTGTATCTCAATCCTTTTTTAATCGATCAACCAAACTAGCGGTCGATCGGTCGATCGCAATCAAGTGTTTGGCCACCTCTGCCTTAGAGCGTTCGGTCGGTGAAGCGGGTAAACTAGTGTACATATACTCCATTGCACTCATCACTGAAGAATTTAGAGCATTCATGCGTGTCTTCGTCCTTTGAACAGTTTTTAATTGGATCGCTAGACTGGTATGAGACTTGGTAGCCTGAGGTTTTGATAGCCCGAACTAGACTGGTATTCATAAGGGCAATTACCTGTGGCTGAACCAACAGACTCGCGCATACCCAATAATCTTTTTTTTTCTTTGATAGGAGTTTGGTATAAGCACCAGAACTCTTTTTTTTTAAATTTAAGCTACAAGGTATTAAATCCATTCTTGAGGCACCAGACCTTTTGATGTTTTTGTCTATTTCAGAAAAAAAAAATGTCAAGACTGGAAGACGTAATTTATTTTTAAGTTTTACCCTTAAAATTATCTGCGATTGTTATTGAGATTGAAAAAAAATCAATATGTCAACAACTTTTTAACTGGATATATGTTCTAAGGCCATCGTAAATATCCCCACGCTGGTATTTCTTATGAGGGTGGGTGACAACGTTGAAGCTTCAAACCCCCTAATACAATCCCCGATTTATCTTTAAAGTTTTAGTGTGAATTATTAAAAAAATGACATGATTTTAAGGATAGATCAATTTTTCTAGCCAGTATTAAGATCTCACAATGATAATTTGCGTTAAAGGTCCTTATGAATGAGAAATGTATCTGTTCAGGATTTATTTATAAAGAATACTTAAAATGAGGTTTATATACTAAAATAAATGTTTACATCTTTCAACTCCATTTTGGCATGAAGCACATTTTAAAACAAACAAGTTCTCTGACGAGGCTGTGACGCTTCTGGGCGCTCATGTAGACCGCACCCTTAAGGTCACCACAGTCTTCTTTTCCCACTCGATGCCAGCCTTTTCATGCTACAACTGACATTCCGGACTGGTCAGGGTTCACCAAACATTGGTCCGATGAGACTCATTCCCCACTTCGTTAACCGCCAATTTAGTACACTTTGAGAATTCGTTCAGAGTGGAGCGTTGCATTGACAGCCTCGTGTGTGTTTGCATTGTTGCATGCAGAAGTGTTGTAGCGGTTTTGTAATTTTAGGTGATGGCCAGACTGGAGCACGTGACCCGTGCAATATTATCGTATGTTGATCGAAAGAGTGCTAGAAATACTTCAATTTGACATGCATGATATCTTACTTTTTTTGCTATTATTGATAGGTTTAACACACTTGCTACAAACGGCTTAATCTAATTGGTTAAACCATATATATGGGAAAACCACAACAATAAATCACTTGTCAAAAACCACTCTCAGTTCACTGAGCCAAGATTCGAACCTATGCCTCTTCGTCAACAATTGTCGAGAACTATCTGCTAATCGCTCGCTCTCTCGTCAGTCTGGCCGGACCCTTTAAAGAAAAATAAGTGTTTTGAAAGAAGAAACGGTATTTGTGGATTAAGTGTTTGCTGCAAAAGAACTTTTCGGATATGAACCTCTTGCGTGAGCTTTCACTTAATGCAAAGGGCAACCTAAAACTATTTACAAATGAATGTAGTATCACTACACAAGTGCAAGTAAGTCCGGGATTGACGTTAACCACATATCATGATCAGTTTTGGTTTGATATCAACCCAGGAATACCAGAAAAAATCGCAGATAGTTATTATCCGCCATTTCCAGCTTGGCAATCAGTTATTCCGGTTAATGCCTCACACATGATCAGTTTTAGAATGAACAGTGATAGGCCTAACACCAAGCAGGGAATTACAGTGTGTGGGGATTTAAAAGTGCCCGTACACAATCGTTCTAGGCGCGATGCCGGGGGTGTCGTTCGAGGCGTTTCATTTAGAGCGGGCCAGGAATATGTTTTCACACGTGCCAAGCCGAGATCTGCTAGACGCCGCAGTTTATTTATGTGATGTATCATGAGAGATCATAAAAATGTCAAAGAAATTCGCGGCATTGGTTGTGGTTTTGATATTGGCAGATAATATATAGGATAAAGATAGCAGAAAAAACAGTGGGCTTTATGATCAAAATGTTGGTTACAACAAAGAAATTTTCCCACGTTAATTTTTTGCGTAAACTCAAACTCCAAGGTCGACTATGCACATTATTTGTGTATGAGCGCCGAGTATTTTCAAAGGCGTTTATATTTAGTGGGTCCTTTAATATACAAACAGAGCACATCGATGAACGATGCCATCCCAGCGGAGGAAAGTGGTAGCCGGCGTTCAGGTTTCTCGCTACCGGCAGATCCTCTAAAGAACTGAAGTTTTCGATGGTTAAATCTCCGCAAGCCTTCGGAAAGATCATAATCAAGACACGTGACGCAATATTTGAAGTGCTGAGAGGAGTATATGAATCTAAGAAATACAATTCGCATAGTAATATCACAAATAAGAAGTGCAATGCATTTTACAAAATACATGTAGGTCTATCGTAATCAAACAAAATGTTAAACTGGAGTAGTATTACAATAATTTTAATAATATTTTTACGGAGTTTAATTGTATTAGTTATTGTCCTTAATGCATAATACTTTTAGATGAAGTTGAGGGGCTCACTGCTCATACGCCCGCCAGTCGGGAATTGTAGCTGCTCATACACTGTCAGTTTTGGTGTGTCGTCACTTCAAAAATAAAACGGGTTGGATTGTTCTTTCCCGGCGTGACGTGGCGTGTCAAGCCATCATATTTGGCGTGAATCATCCCACATACGGTCAGTTTTTGAATGAACCATTAGGCTTACACTCCTGGCACCATGCCGGGAATGAGCATATATGGGCACCTTATCACTAAGGAAGCATTACAGAACTTACTCTTATAAAGGATAGGTGAGGCTATAAAATAATTTTCCAATAAACCTTTTGATTTGTCAAACAAATACGTTTAGTCTTCATACAAGGTCAAAGCCATACTGATTGCATTAATTTTGAGGATTTGTCTAGCTATGCCTCCAGGATACGAATCAACGTCAACCAAAACGAAACAAGAGTTGAAAAGATTTAGTTTTGACAGTGTTATTAGCTTTTAGAATTTCTTATGAGAATATCTTAAATAAAATGATCACGCACTTGTTGGGCAAAACGCATATGTATCATTCAATTACACTTCTGAGTTGGGAATGAAGGCGGTTGAATTTAGATAGAAGTGTGCCCGTATTTTCGTGTAGGAAGAGGAAAGGTAAAAAAATATCAGTACATACGACATGGATTCCAATGCGAATCACCCCACCATTGGCAGTCAATTGCGAGATAGACACCTTAGACCATGTGGCCATAGAAGCAGTTTAAAATTTTTAGATACTATTTCTCACAAATTGTTCAAGAAAGACCAAACACTTATGTATTAAGTATTTTTTTAAACTAAATTGTGATTATTCCACATAAAAATAGAATAAATAAATTATATAACAATGATAGATAAAACTGAAAGCGCTTCAAGTACACAAGTATATTATGTTCCAACCAAAATATAATCGGAGGAATCCTTCGACATTTTGCAATTTAGAAACATTTTAAATAATTTAGATAGTAATGACATTTATGTGAGTTTTTTTTAATTATCATGTAACGAAAAACCTAGCTCACTCCCCTCGATGACAAGATAAAATTAAAACAAAGCACAGACATAAAAACTCTACGGCTCTGCCCATGTTCACACACCCCCCTCCACAGATATGGGGAGAGGGGGGGGGGAATCCAATAAGGCAATATTAGAGTGAATGAAGCTAATAATTTTTGCTTTTGACATAAATCGCCGGTGGAACAGTGACTACTGGTGCTATCAAAAATATGGGACATTCATCAAAAATTCTCAACATATAGGATTGGTAAAAAATCTAATTCTATGAATATGCTTCGTATATCATCCCATAAATGTACGTTACAAAGTCTAAATGTAGGGTATTTTTTTTTAAATACGACAAATCAAAGGAGGATGATAGGAAAAGTTAATTTTAAAAACGGAAAAACTGCCTGCTCATTTATAATCGCTATTAGGGAAGTATATTCCATCTCATTTCTTTTCAAATAAACAAGTTTCGGTATTTTGTTTCTAAAAAATAAAATTTTACTATCGTACATTCGAAAGGAAGACAAGTCAATAAAAAAAGTAATTACATACGGCTACGTTTAGTTGACCTAAAAAGTTTAAAATCATTTAAAACAATGTTTACGAATCTAGGATTAAATCAAAAACACGATTTTAGAAGGATTTTTTTTCTAAGCGGACCAGTTGAACTACATGTAGCAATATTTCATTAAAATGATGGGTCTATAGCCCCTGACTTTCAAAATGAAAGCCTTCCCCGACTAAATTATCCACTCTCTCTCTTATATAATCCCCAGTAGAAGTGCTAATTAAGGGGAGCTTAAGGCTAGTCACGAATCGCTGTTTGACCAACCGTGGCACTATGGTCCAGTTTCTGTCCGTAGGGGGCTCAGTCTTAGGTTAATTACTGCGGCGAGACACCCACTACCCCCTTCCCTCCTTCCATCGATCCCACTAGTTTTCACTAAGCCTGAGCAAACAGCCTGATAAACTTTTATGGGAATGTTGTGCAAAGTCAGCGCGAAAAATCGCTTTAAATAATCGCGCACATAACACGTTGTACCTCGGTTTGAATTAGAAATGTAAACACAATAAAGTCAAGTCAGTTTAGCAAACAGTGGAATATATAAGATTTTTTTTAACGTTAAGTCAGCAAGGCTATAATAATAAATATAATTCTGTATACAAATATGTGCTACAATACTTTGTGATTTTTTTCCAACAGTATTTATTAAAATATTTAACGCAGGTTCGGTTTATTTTGACCCATGCTGTCGACCACAAGTCCAGTGAACCTTAGTTAAAAATATTTCCTTAGAGATTCATCCTGTTCTGTTTAGGTATTAGAGCAGATAGTGTTGAATCTAATTTTCATAGAAAGAGCTATCTAATAGCTAGAAACGTTATTAAATCTACTCTCACGTATTAATACGTCAATTTGTATTATCGTCACTTGGTATATATTCATATAATTAGTACCTATAATATAGCACTCAAGTAAAATGCCATCAATGTTGATCGAAAAAAAGTTCTCAAAGTCCTTTCTATGAACATCTTAGTGGTTTTAGGCTTTAGGTCAAGCTGGTGTGACATTTATTTTAGCACCACGTCTTACTATCAGTTCAAGTTATAGTCTTGAGTACTAACTACACTAATGGTTATAGGGATTGGGAAGGTTAGAGTGGACGTGTGCCCGCGTTTTTGTGGAGAGAGTGGAAAACAATTTCAAAAAACTCGGTATACCCAACCGAGGTTCGAACCTCGATCTCCCAGTCATCGGTACTTTAGCCTACTGCGAGAGTAGTACGTTAGACCAGAGGTCGGCAATCATTTTTTGGGCCCCGATCAACTTTGAAACTTACGAAGGACACACGCCCACAGTTTCTACACTAATTTAGATTTTTTTAAATACTTCTTACAATTTTTCATTCCTTAAATTCAATGGTTCCTAAAATTTTTGTCCCCACCTTTACACAGAGTTATAATTAATATAAGAACAATCTTAGCACGGAAATTACATTTTTACATTACTGATTCTGACCGATCAAGTTTATTTTGGACCCGCTCAAACATAAGTGGAAAGTATTTGTCATATTTGCGAATTTATAAAACTCAAAAAAAGACCTTTCAATGACTATGTAGTTTTCTTATGCGAGCAGGTGTCTATTCATCCCTGCCTCAAAACATTCGAACACGGAAGCACGTAGTGGGGAAAAAACAAAAAAAAATCACTGCTTACATCTCATGTCATGAGACTAAATATTTGACCTTGATGAACCAAGCATGGGCGGTCATTCTTGACCAATGGTCAATTTAGAAAGTTTAAAAAAACTTGTGGGTTGTGAAACAGAATAATTTGTTACCCGTCGAGTGTAACTATGAGTCAGTTTGAGAGTTTGGCGCGTAGTGGTGACATGAGATCACATATGTATGGGTAACGATGGGGCTTATTAGATAGAATGACATCAATCTTAACTGGAGTAAAATGAAAAATTGTTTGGAATGAAGTGGAAATGCGCAGTTACAAACCACTGTGACTCGTCACACAATTACACAATGTGGACATTTTAAAACGGACATTCCAAGATTTTCCTTTCAATGGAACATCCATGAATTACGTAAGGGCTTTTTGTTTGGGGACAGGGGGGAACGGGTTCAGTATTTTCTTTAGTGTTCTTATGAAAAGGGGGGAGGGTGTAGGAGGCTATAATCCGTCTTACAAATGGAATTTTTATAAACGTTTATGGCAGGACAAAATATTTTTAAAAAGTTGAGAATTTTTTTTATATTAAATTTCAATGTACTCGTGTCACACCTAATTTTGGTGCAGTTAATATATTCCTAAATTTCATATCACTCGCTTTATTGCGAATGTCTACCTATGGTTAATGAGTTAAACGATTAAAATATTCTTACCTACCAAATAGTACAAATTTACGTAAGATGGGGAGCGGAGGGAGGGAGGAGTGGGACGGAAAATCATACGATACTTTTTAACGTGGGGATTGGGGGGTTAACATCATTCATAAAAAAAACAAGTTTTTAAGGATGGCATCTAACCGCATCTTTGCGTCCGGGCTATACGATTTTTAGTACATTGACATAGGGATGAGGAATATAAAATTTAAACTAAATTTGCTTGCTTTTTAGTAGGCAGGAGAAATTTATAAAAAAAATTACTCGTATATCCCAAACCCAGAGTCCAGAGACCTAACACAAGATTAATATTTCAATTTACAAATATTTTAACGTGTGTTTTGAACACATCAATTTGAAATGCATTTTTTTATCGTTTAGCGTATGACTTACCAATTGATTTAAGTCAATTTTTAAAAAAAAGTCTAATCAATGATATGAGGATTGGCTTTATTAGTTTTCATATTAAAAAAAGTTACAAAGACACTTGAACCAGATAGGAAATTTGTGCTGGAGTCTACTCATTAGTGTCTAATATCTTTATTAATTATAACTGCTGACGACTGGGAGATGTGGTTTCTCACTTTTATTCCTCGTGAATACGGGCATATTAAGTCTGAAATGTTTCCTTCCTCATCCTTACCACATTGGAGTAATAATCATTTGTGTATAACCTGAACAGGTAGTAAGACGCGGTGATAAAAAAAATAGAGCATGAAACTTAAAATGTTTTTACAACAAACTGATTATGGTAAGGCCTTTTAAAGTGGCGGTGTATGTAATGCAAGAAAATGTCAAGTGTTTTTGCAGTTTTTATATCCAAGCAATTTCTTTAAAAATAAATCTATATCTTTTGTAATATTTTCACATGCTAAATATCTGTTAAGAGCATAGCAGCATTAGACGAGAAACTTTTAAAGAGAAAAAGTTGTCAATACATTCTAGGACAACCTCTACAAATATTCAACTGGAAGGTCACCATAGAAAAAAAACTATAATTCTTTCTACTGGGAAAATTTGATTTATTTTGGTTAAAAAAAATGTCTACTATAAAACTGCAAAAACACCTACCTTTTCTCGCGTCACCTACATCCCCACCTTAAGTATGAAATAGGTAACATTAATCGACAGAATTTGTATACCATATTTGACATGAGTATTTCGTGTAACATATGTTCTCGGTTTCCCCCACGTGCTTACCTTTACCAGACTTTGTTCAACATACTTTCTCCAATCTCCAGTTATCTGTATGGTTGAAAGTAGAGTGAAAGGTGTGCTTATAGACTACAAACTGAGACAATTGATCAAGTGGGGTAAATGTAGATCAAAAGGTACAGAATTGAGACCGTGCTCGTCGCCTTCTTTACAAGGGTAGTATTCTTTATTGGGAATAGATTTAATCTGGAGGCAGAGGAATGAGTAAAGATTTTTTTTAATAAACTTTTTCAGAGAAACAATTCATTTAGCCTGATTCTGTCCATGAATTAACTAGCCAAGCTATTATATTTGTTAAGTACAGTTGTAATAATAATAATAATAATAATAAAATGCTCTATAAATTGAAAAATGACACCTGGGCAAGGGAATTGATCCAGGTTTAGCACGCCAATGCTCCTACCACATAGCTATCCCTGAGTCGTTTCATGGCCAAGGTTATTCCAAAATCATAAGGGCTCGCCTCAGGGTCCGGTATTCGTGAGTTCAATCCAAGCCGGGGTCGACGGATTTATCTTGAGTGATAATAATCCGTAGCACAACTACCTTAGGAGGGGAAGCAAAGCTGTCGGTTCCATGTCGACTGTTATGTAAAAGAAAATCAGGAATGGTATGTGAAAATACTTTTTCCAGCATAATTAGTAGGCCCTTTCACTTTCGTGCATATAACTTCCTGTGTTGATATGATCAGTCAGTTAAAAAGTGCACGTTAAATACTTCAAATAAATTAAATAGAAATAAAAAATAAAAAATTGAAATATGTTGATGGATTTTTTAAGTTAAAAGTGTTATTTGTTCTGGCATTCATCATTGAGTGTTGGAAAACTAAACTCGGCTCGTAAACACGCTAGGGTTTGTCAAGTGTTCAACTTTAAAACATTACCTAACCTTATTAAGGTTACTAATATTTGGTAGGCTAGTAGTAGCCTTAAAACTAGTATGCAGTCAATGGTTCTACTAAACTTTATTAACTATGCTCTCGATACAATCTACTACAGAAAGTACCTCCATTCATTGTTTGATGAGTTATAAATTTGGCAACTTTTGAAGTGAAGGGATCTACATAAGGGAAACTTAAAATTATACTACTATAAAGCCACATGGACGATTCACTCACCGACATTAATGCTTACCCACTTCCAGGTGAGATAGAAACTTTAAATTTGGCAAACATAGCTTTTAGCCTGTTATCTACGGGAAAATTCAAAAGAGTTAAAAAAAACATTTTAATCCCCGGAAAAATGCAAAATGGTGGAGAAACTTTAAAGGTGGTATGGAGGTCTCTTGTGGCTAAACGGCAAGACCTATCAAAAAACTGCTCTGGAATTACATTAGTGTATATCCACTTGCAAAGAAAACCCACCGGGGCAAAGCGAGTTTGTCTATACAGGTCTATGGTAAAGAACTTTCATAATCGAAAGTAGTTCTATAATTTCTCAACTCGAGATATTGACTATAAAATTACCAACTTTCAAGCTCTATTCCAATATTGGATGGGTGATGTCCCCTTAACCTTCCTCCACACTTAGTGCGTTGCCCCTGCTTCTTAAGCATACATTCTCATATTATCGGGAATTTAATTTGTTTCAAAGTATCATTGTGTTAAGTGTGTTAGTATTTAAGAATTAGTTTCAACAATTATTCCAATGTGAGTTGGACAATCCACCCGAATCTCTCCCACCAAGATCCGATGGACGCTTGGTCCATGTACCACTTCATTTAACTCTTACTCACACATTGCTTAGCATTTCATCAGTTTATTCCTCGATTCCAAGCTCAACTTGCTGGTCAGCAGTAACCTCTTGTTGAAAGCTTCCTTGTCCATGGCAATCCTCGACCTATTTCCTTGGTGCTGTAGGTATCCTTTGTCAGAAAACTTCCTAGGTTCTTGAACTTCTGGGATATTTACAGGAATAAAACAGCATAAAGTCGGGTTCCCACGGGGTCGAGTGCACGACCGTATACTTGCCTGAACTGCTCTTACCAGTCCCAAATCCTTTTCCTTTCACACTATTTTCTCAGTCAAGGGAAATATATCGCGTGACATTGGAGAACGGTATTAGTGGTGGTTAATTTGATGGCATACTAAATAGGAGAAGTATAGAAAAAGAGAAAACCTCGATCATGAGTTAGTAAAGAGATTAAAAGAAGAGTGTCCACAAAATCAAAACAAAGAACTTGCGTTTGTGTATCTCATCCGGTGACCAACAACGTTTTCCACTCTTTTTTTCTATGTTTTTCAGTTCTTGTTTGTATTATTATTATTTGCACCGCGTCTTACTACCAGTTCGGGTTGTACGCACTTACGCTAATGTGTAATGGTAGAGTGCTTGTGAGATGAAATGAAGGACCTAAAGTTTAACGTGGAATCCGAACCACGGTGGAGGCCTGGCATTCACAAGATTCACAAGATGTCTTGCCAGAGGTGAAGGAAGGGTTTGTTAATCAGATAAATCTTTGCCGCGACCGAGGATTGAACCCCGGCCGCCACCACAAAAGTCTGACACCTTACCCCTAGACCGCCAGGTCACCTTTTTTGTAAGTCATTCTGATATTCTTTATTTTTTGCACGACTCATTTGTTTCGTAACAAAACCAGTAATTTTCATCTCTTTCCCAATATGTTTGTATGCCTGATTTCTAACGTCTCGACCATTATAACTTGCTATCTAAACGTTCCAAAGATACTCCCGAGTTCCTGTAAAGTTTAATGAATTTCACTGATTACGATTCATACCGTAAATAAACATCTTGACACGCCACTGTTCCACTTTGTCACCCCGCACGTAGATCCACATTTAGATGACTACACGATTGAACCAAGTCGTGATCTTTCCGCCCGGGTAATACTCTTACCACCATTAGTATAAGTCGTGCACGACTAAACACCACTTGACTAATAGTTCCCACATTGTCCAGTACATTACTCACTCAGTTGTGAGTCTTTCACTCGACTCCGTGGGAACCCACCTTAATCTACGACAGCTCTCCTCGATTCTACAGCTTCAATAAAGTTTCCCACCTGTACACAAGAGTTTCTAGCGTTTCACCGAAAATTACGTGTTTTTGTTGGTACCTCAGTAGCACCAACCGATTGCCTTGTTAAAAAAAACCCAACATGGAACAGATTTCGAAATAAGTCTAACGCATCCACTTACGAAACTTTAGTCATTAAGACTTTCATCTTCTCTGCACCTCCCATCCCCACCCTCTTTAGTTCCTCATCCTTTGCACCGTTTTCCCAAATTAACAGCATTGTACACCGTCAGGATAAAATAAATCACTTTGTTAATTGCTGCACTAATTCACTTTATTAAATTCCTTCATTGAAGAAAACAATAGAATAAGAAGCGAAATAGGGTTTATAAGCCAAAGTAATTCAGCATACACCTCCCACCCAAGTTAAATAAATTCCATAAATTAGACTCATGAAATTTTGCTAACTTTAAGTCCTGCTGTGAAAAGGCCCACTTAATACGAGTGATGAATTTAATATAGCCCGCACTTTGGTGGCTGCATGGTCTAAGGTGTCACTACATAGTATGCTAGACTACCGATGACATATCGAGGTTCAAATCTCGGTCGGGTGTAATGATGGTGGTTTTCCCAAAATTCTTTTCTATATTTTCCACGAAAGTTAGGGTAGACCTCCTATAAATATAACCTCCCTAATCCCCAAAACCATTACTGTAATTAGTACATAAGCGTATAAAGCGAACGGGTGGTAAGACGCAGTGCTAAAAAATATATTTGGTGCGAGGGCTTTAAAACAAGGGATGAACAAGCTAACATGTATTTTCTTTGAAGTAGAAAACCGAGAGTTAGTGGCCTTTATCTTTCATATATTTTTGGGGAAATATGATAAACATATACTGCACTTTTCTTCATTCAACCTATTACCGCTAAATAAACTTATCAACATTCAATAACTAGCTTCAACACTTACAATTTCTCTAATAAAGACTTCATTTTCGAATCAACTTTTATACTTTCCGATCACTTTCTTTAATCGTGTCTTCCTACCTGTCCGGGATACCATCATTTAGTTACAATGACGTTTTTTATGTCTACCTTTATATCTTAAATAAAAGGAAAATACCCAAGGTCAAAAATAATATAATTACCTATATTAATGATTTAGGAATATTAGTTGTGGATATTTGAATGCTAGTCTTCAATATAAACAAACATTTTTTGAGATTACAGGAAATTCCCATGCCTCTTTCAGACCCCTGGGCCTGGCTGGGTATGATGTACCCCCTACAACCCACTCTCATGAGGAAACAAGATTTGAGGTAAACTAGAACCTGCGCAAAGGACCAGTAGGAATCCATTTAGTAAAACAAATCAAAATAATCCGTACACCCAGGTGGGATTCGAGCCTCGACCTCATCTCCGGATAAAACCTACCAGACAATCTTTACTTTTAGTCTGCGTTCACACATATTACAGCGGTAGTCCATTTTTGTCCGAAATAACTATTACCCACTTCCTTTGGTCGAATGGCCCAGCCCAAGGGCGCCAGTCCCTCGAGATATATTGGGAGATCATGGGTCAAATCCCGGTCGGGTACAAAGAGTGATTTTTAATCACCTGTTTTCCACTCTCCTACCACGCGAATGTGGGTAAGCTTCTTATAAATTTAACCTCTCATCCCTAACACATGTTAGTAGTTAGTGTATAGGTATGTATCCCGAACGGGTAGTAAGACGCGGTACTAATAAAACTATTCCACGACTATTATAGCCCATTTGTGATCACTAGATACTTTTACAGGGGGTGAAAGGTGTGGGGGGGGGGGTCCCTTGCGGACTATCTATCAAACTTATCTAGTCTGATTTACCTGAAACAAGGAGGCCTGTGTTCGGATCCATACGGGTATGGGGGTTGATTTTTCCTACATAACTTTCAGATTTCCTTCAATACAAATACGTATACATTTCCTCAAAATTCCTACAAACTCATCTCTATCCTACAAATCCAATTCAAATATCCTGTTCGGGAAGTATATATATTATAGATACTCCCTTGCGTCTAGTCTAGACTCATATAGATACACTATCAACCTTCAGCGGGAATCAAATAGAGGACATACCCTAGTTCAAAAAGAACGCATCACGATGTCCGAACAAATTTTGCTTGCGTTCCATTCCCACCACGAGATTTATCTAAATTAATATTTTCGTGGGTTCATCTTGCTACAGATTAAAATCATCAGCGTATATTTTGTTTAGAAAGTGCACGCTTAAACACTATGACTATAGTAAGACATCATTACAATCCCTAATTTTATTTGTTCCTCCTGCAAGATATTTAGCTTTAGATCAAATGTTTTAAAACACTTTCTCGCCGAAACTTTGGTTATCTTAGGGAATTCTTTGTACTTACGTTCGTAGTGAAAATAAATTTAAGTCCAACGCTATTTACCTTTTACTTTATACAAACTTTTGTAATTTCTTTCTCACAGCCTCCTCACACCGTCTTCTCATTCCTTCTCTGTCACCTAGCCCTTCACACATTTTCCTCTTTCAAATTCAATTCCACACAAAGGATCCGTGTTTTGCTGAAGTGTTTCAGAATAATAGAGGTAAAATAAGTTTTAAATGTTCTCAGTGGAGGATGAAAAGAATAAGTTCAGACAAAATTCTAATTTTATATCATTCCAAAACATTTCGAAAAGTTAAAATGACTTTGAACTTTGGATCAGAGGGGCCGAGAAACCAGAAGGCTTCGCAATTCGAGGGGCTGAGAAACTAGAAGACTCGCGATCCAAGAGGCCGATAAACTAAAAACTTTGGATTGAATTAATAGGAAATGGGAAAACCTTGGTGAAAAATGTTACAACCACAAGCGCACGACCGGCCTAGATTCAAACTTCCAAAAGTAATCCAGTATAACTTAATGTGACCCTAACGCCCTAGACCCCGTCCTGGTTATACGCATATGCTAATCACGCCAATTGAGTAGGAATGAGAAGATTAGAATTTTAGAATGAACGTACTCGCATTTACGTGAAGAGAGACTGGGTAACAATTTAGTTAAAACACCCCTCATTACAGATGATAAGGATTCAAACGCCGACCACCTATTCAACTACCAAACCAGACTAAATTAATCTCGATATATATATANATATATATATATATATATATATATATATATAACCTACTCATTCCTCTTGCTAGGCATGGGTTCATATTCAGGCCAGATAATTGTTTATACTAAATAGTTTCCCATACTTCCTCCACGCAAATGCGGGTGTATTTCCATTTTACTGTAAATATGTTGATAAACCAGAACGGGCGTCAAGACGCCTTAATGTGGCCCACGATGCAACTATTGGTCTATGAATCTCTGAAATAGCTCCAGGATGGTGGTTGGGGGGAGGGTGGCTTAACGCCGCTAACCCTTATAAAGTGGTATCCTCGGCCATCCACCCCAAACCCTTGGGTCTTTATCCATCCAATCCCTTCCCCCAGAAGCTGAGCTCATTCGACCCACCTCCTGAACGACCCGAAGTTGGGGGGAGGTAATCACTCGCGTGGAACATCACTTCCCCCGACACGGGGGTGATGGAAACAACCTCGCTTCCACTCCAGACGGGTCATCCAACACTCGTGGACACAGTCCAAGGCNAACGACCCGAAGTTGGGGGGAGGTAATCACTCGCGTGGAACATCACTTCCCCCGACACGGGGGTGATGGAAACAACCTCGCTTCCACTCCAGACGGGTCATCCAACACTCGTGGACACAGTCCAAGGCTCGGTGCCCACGAGAGACGTGCGTCATCTTTGCAGTCACGTCCTGTGACGCTAAGTTGACGCCACGCCACAGCACCCGGAGCAGTGCACACTAGTGACTTACGTCTATTTGGACGCAACTCTCAGCCTAAGTCGGTTTGAAGCCATTGCCGCGATAAGTACACTCGGGGAGCGGAAATAACAGGTACATTTATTTTTGCTGTACACAACCCTAATACCCCGATATGAACGACTTTTGTCTACCATCCGGTCTCTACTCATTTTATAAATAAATGGTGGTTTTAACATGTACAAGGTATTTCATAAATTGTTTTAGTAAAAATAAAGGATAGGTGGTAACGCATTTAGTTTTAATGCACTTTACTATAATTTCCGGATAATCTAGATTACATATGCCCCCAGTTAGTCTTTACAAACTAATTTCCATTGTAATTGGAAAATATGTTTTCCCAATTCATCAAAATTATTAGAAAGTTGTAGTAAGACGCGGTGCTAAATATTATTATTATTATTATTATTATTAGAAAGTTGTTTTAGCATTATGGCTTCCATTTCTTCAGTATTTGGATATAACGTCTCGCATATCTCCATCCATTCTGTTAGTTTTTATTTCTGTCGTGTTATTCTTCTAGGGATGACTTCTAAGTGACAGGTATATGCCGCACCTCATTGATAACAAGTTCTGTGTATTCATTCCGTCCTCCATTCTGATTGTATACTGATTAGTAACAATGACGCCAGACCTCGCGTCCCGTGTTAACCCACATCATTCGAATAAAAGTAATGCTAGGACGCAGCGTCACATGACGCTACTGCAAAGATGACGCACGTCGCTCGTGGGCACCGGGTTTAAGCCCACGCTGTTTGCAACGCCACGCATTTGGTCCATCTTCATTTTGAATCGGCTACACGCTTAGATTCAACCCTAAGTTACATAACGCCCATTTCTTTCATTTGTGGATCCTTCCCTCTCCCCCATTCCTCCCCCATTCCAGTATCAGCAAGTATATATTTAGCCTATCCCCCCTTACAATGTGCGTTAAGGTAACTTTTCACTCAGCCTCTTCGGTGGCCGCACGGTCTAACGTGCTACTCTCACATTACGCTAGACTGCCAATGGTAGGGAGATCAGAGGTTCAAATCTCGTCCGTGTGTACCAAGGACGGTTTTTTCCAAACTTGTTTTGCACTCACTCGACGCAAATGCGGGTACCCTTCTAAATATAACTTTTCTAATCCCCTAATCCATCATCGTAATTAATACTCAGGCATATAACCCGAATGTGTAGGAAGACGCAGTGCTAAAAATAACTTTCCACATCAAGAGTTGCTGTAATTTCATAGGTAAGCTTTTTATTATAATAGGATATAAACTCAGACTTAATACAACCCATAATTCATTAGAAACTCCGAAAAAAAATGATTTATTCAACAAAAGCATTTAAGTAGAAGATCTGTGCTGCGTAACAGATTCACCCACCTTCACCTTATGTAACATCGTGTAGACATCAGAGCCCTCTCCCCCTTAAAAGCGTTGAGTGGCTTATGGATGACCACATAGAAAAGAAATAAACTTTAAGGGAGTGTTGACCTGGTTGAAAACCTTAAAGTGAATTAAATAATTTTATTAACTAAATATTTTTTATTTGAGGTATTTAACGTGCACTTTCTCAACACTATCAGTACACGACTTATGAAGGAGCTTGAATCTAGGACAGGAACAACATCCAGTCCCCAGCCGTTAATTCATCATTATGAAAAAGGGAAGCCCTAGTGTTAGTGATAAATCTTTGATGCAAGCTGTGAATGGAACCCGGGACCCGTAGCTCAGTAAGCAGACACACACCACATTACATTCTAGGCTGTTTTTGATCTACATTGTTCTGAGATTGTTATCAAAGTTTCTATCTGGTCCATTTTATATATTACAAGAGTTCAGGTGAGATTAAAATATAAAAGGACAAGCCAGATTTGTTTTGCATTTCTTATAAGAAAAAAAAGATTGCTTCTATAGATACTTTATGTAGAGAGTAAAACAAATTAATATTTTCCCAAGGGTCCTGGAATTTTACGATAATACTGGCTCTTAATTTTAAAAGTTTTTTAGTCAAAAGCCAAATGTAGCAACTCAAGAATTATTTTACTTGGGAGATATTGTTGCTATAAAACTGTCCTTGGCATGCGTTTTTCCGTTCTGCCTTAAATTTAAATAAGACAAAAACCAATGCATGGTTTGTGGCCCTTTAAAAAGAAAAAACGCTTGGTACAACGAAAATATTTAGTCAAAAAGTATTTTATCTTTTACTCATTATGAGCAAAAGTACCCGGCGTTGCCCACGGTAGCCGCACAATCCATTACGTGGTTACCCTGGGAAACCCTTTTCTTCCCTTCACACAGACAGGGGAAAAAATCTTTTTTTCCTTCATACCCAGTTTAAGATGTTTAAGACATTTAAGAAATATAATTAAAATTTTAGAATTTCAGGTTCAAGGTGCACATGTTTGTGCACAGGGGTTACCACTTTTAGAATTTCAGCACTCTGCGTGCGGAAGATTCACGCAATACTCGTGACATAACTCAACTTTATTACTATAATTTTAAATTATCGCATTCATAAAGTAATTTTTTAATTGTTGTAACAAAACATTCAAGTTTGCTCCAACCTTGGTTCGCAAGTGTTGACAATTCTGGCATGAAATAGACGCCAATAAAGCTCTTGCTATCATGAAAGAGAAGAAAAACATTGAGACGAAAAGACAATTGTACAAGTAGTGAGAGAAAGAGGAGGCAAATGGGGGAAGAAATAATGGAGCATTAGGAAAATTCCATACTATTATCCTTCTCCCACGTATTGCCCTTAAAAAGTCAAAGTCTCGGTAAGATCCTTCTCGGAAGTTCAAAGGTTTTATAACCAACGGAAACCATGGTAAGAACGGGTTCCTACGTAGTCATTTCTGGATTCCCAAAATTGCCAAATATTTTTTACCCCTTCGACGCAATGAGGCTTGAACCCTTTATTGTCAGTGCTCCACCAAGTGAATTATTATTCTTTATTTCAGAAATACACACACAAAATTACCAATTGTTTTTATTTCATCATAAAAAAACGAAGAAGGGACGAATTTTCACCTCCCAAGTTTCTACTTCACATATATATTGAACATATAAGATTCCACGTATTTTATTTCAAATATAAAATTGAAACCGATGGCACTAAAAAACAAGAGCGCACACTAAGCCTTGCCTCGTCCGTAAACTCGCACTATTACATTATGTCTGATACCTCCTTAAACTCACTTCAAGTTATAACAACTTTTATTTATAAGTATAATATATTTTTTTTAATGTGTAGTTAATATCTTAAAGAGACAAATGTTTATTTCTACTTAGAAAATTAATCATTATTCTCAGATCCACAGTAGACGGAAGGTTCAACTTTCTTGTGACGGTTGTACTTAGCTTTGCGGATCGCTCTAAGCATTCAATATTACATAAAACTTGGAGTTTCGGAATATTATTAGCTCTTTTTTTCAGAAGTAGTTCCAGTCTTTCTGGATATTTAGAGGAAATAGAAAAAATAAATCTCGAATGTTTTAATAGAAGGGTTCAAGTGTGAAGTTTAGTATATTTAGGATGATATAGCCCTAATGGGAGAGAAATATCTGCAGTGGTTTAGTAGCCCAGTGGTTCAGAGAGAAAAAAAGGGGGGAGGCAGGTGAATAAATTACATGTTAAATCAGCGTAATAGTATTTCAATTTACTTTTACAAAGGCAAATTACGTAAAGCTTACAATTTATTGTTGTGAATAATTCACAAATATTCCGGTCATATTTAGTGAAATTCCCTAGGTTTTCTGTTCTATATGTGGTAAGCCTGATAGTGCCCTTTGGTACTATAAACTATCCAGCGTACAAGTTATGGTGTTGAAAGCTAGCAAACATTACCAGATCAACTCGCAAATATCCATACGCCAAGCTATATGTTGATCTACTGTCATGTTTGGCAATCAAAATTTTCACAAACAATTTGTTTTTAATAATTTAACAATTTTTACATATTGAAACACGGAACATAAAAAAATACTGTTTCTTTTTTGTGGAAGCGGCGTTTATGGTCCAGTTAAAATGAGAGCTTCTTAAAGGCTGCTAATCTACAAAAATTAAGATGACGAACCGGTTGAAATCAGGCTGGTTGATGTCATACAAACCGTGTTGAGTCGTGTTCATGCGCATGTGTTTACAAAATAAAAATGTTTTATTTTTTTTAAACTGATTTTGTTAAGTTAGAAGATACGAGTGAATATAATTATTTTTAATTTGTTTTATGTACTATAAAATATATCTTGTTGCTACAACTGCAAAAAAAAGTATTTTTCTTTCTTTCAATAAGTTAGGAAAACACCAATTATAGGCCAAGAGTAATCCTAAGAGAAGAATTGGTATACTATTTTATCAGCACTTGATTGATTTTAACAATTTTACAAGTCCGCCTCGGTAGCGTAATTGGTTAACGCGCTGGTATCGGGTTGAGCTTGACTGACGAGGACAGGGAGATAGTTTCGAATCTCGGTCATGTACAGGGCGGGTTGCAGGGGGGGGGGGTCTCTGCCTAAATGGTTTTCAACTCCCTCCACGCAAATGCGAGTTCACTTCCTCTAAATCCAACTTTACCAATTCCTAACCCCCTAGCGTAATTAGCACTTAAGCGAACGGGTAGCAAGACTCAATGCTAAACGAAAATAAATAAATTACATTACAAATACAATAACTATCTCCTACATAAACAATGTTTGCAATAAAAATCTTGATGTTGTCCACTACCACCATTCTTACCCCTAATGGACTTTACCCGCTGTCCCACCTTCCTCCCAAACCAGCCTCTTAACCTAACAAGTAGCCCGAAAGCCTACTCTAGGACAAATTTACCTGAAAATGTTCATCTCTAACCATACCTACGTCAAGTCGTGTGATCTGTAGCACTCATGTTTCATAGATATAATCAATACTAATCAATATCAATTATATGAATGGTAAATGTTAACATTGAGAGCAAAACATATGTTTGGATTTGCTAAAAGGCCTTTCCTATGACAATTGGACTGTAGTTGAATTTGTAAAAGTGCACCTAATACAGAACAACCGTTCCTTGAGTATACATGTACATATGGGCACCCTGAATGGTATCAGCCTGAACTTAACGGGGTACACCGACCTTATATTTTATTAACTACGTGTGTATGATCCGAACGGGTAGTAAGACGCGGTAATAATAATAACTTACGTCGTGGTGGAACCAAAGGTAGGCTTACTATCCTTTCAAGGTAAAGGAAGTGAACCATTTGAATTTCCTGGAATCGAACCAGAGGCTTCTATACTAATTATTTACCACTAACATCTGAGCACAGCTCAAATAGTTTTTATTCTCTAAATAATTACAGTGTCCAGGTGTTATTTTTCAATTATTGAAAAATAACACCTGGACACTGGAATCGAACCCAGGACCTTTTACTTGTTACGCCAATGCTGTCCCCAGGACCTTTGACTTGTTACGCCAATGCTGTCCACCGAGCTATCTGGAGTCGTCCCGTTACCAGAATAGCACAGCCATCATTGACTCGGAAGGGCTTTTTGCTAACAATAGTACGGTGGAAATTATACGAATACTCACATCAAGATGATTAAATAACAAGGTTATTAGATTTGTTCATGATGGTTTTAGCCGCACTTAAATATCATATTCTTTAAAATTAAAAATGACACCTGAGCACGAGAATTGAACCTGGGACCTTTGGCTTAGGCTGGGTTTGATTTCCATTACCAGGTGTCATTATGAAATGGTTTGTTGAAATGGGACAGTTAATTATGATTTGTTCGCGAATATTTGACTACACCAAGACAACAACACTACACGCTCTTTAATATTGCAAAAACGATACGACGAAGACCTTGAACCGTTGTTTATAGACATGCTTCAAAGACGAATCAAGCGTACAAGCAGAGGATGATTAAAATAGAAAAAAAATCCTTACCCATCTGGTCTATTCATGTAATTAAACGATTGGAGCAAGGATGAAAAAGGTGTGGTTTAAAGGAAATGTGTCCAAATTTGCTCTAAGAAGATGGAAACACTATAACAGTGTATCGATTTGAGCCCCACGCCTCTATTCAACGAAAAACCACGGGCATGAGATAACAGAAAAATTAGGTTCTTTTATATAGGTGTTGAGGATAAAATTGATATCGGAAAGAGAGCTAACGCTTGTACAAATAATTTCACGTGATGGATGGGATGTTTTAGAATATGGCTAAAGCCGCACCACACCAAGTATCAGGTTCGTATTTTTTTCAGCACCATGTATTACTAGACTACTTGTTCGGGTTATACACTTTTATACTAATTACGCTAATGTTTTGAAGGATTAGTAAGGCTAAATTAATAGGAAGCGTATCTGCATTTGCGTGGAGAGAAGAAAGACATTTTGACAAAAACATCCTCAGTACACCCGATCCAGATTCGAACTTTGATCTCTAGGTCATCGGTAGTCTAGTCTACTCCAAGTGTAGTTAGTTAGACCACGTGGCCACTGACACGGGGGGATTTTACTTTATTAATCTCATCCCAGGGTTTATTTACAAAATAATGTGTGTTTTAATCAGATACAAATTGAAAGTTTTGTTCGAAAAGAATTATAAAAAAAATCTTTATCCTTGGAAAACTTTTACAAATAAAATCAATGTTTCGATTGTCCTACCTCAAGTGACCAATTAAATCAAGAATGTCAGACCAACAAACAATCTAAGAAGTGTTTATCGTGAGTCATCTTTAATGAAGACCGTACTTCAGCACCGCATTGTAAAAATTCTCAGCCGATGACGTACGAAGGTTACCTACGTTACAGGAAAATTTGCCAACTCAAGACAAGACAGCGCGATAATTTTTTTGAAACGTAAACAAGACAGTTGCATAATAAGATTATGAGTAGTTTTTTTCTTCTTCTGGCTGACTAGGTCAAAATTATAGACGCCAACTTTATCTAATTAACTTAACGCCGAGTCAGATAACCTACGGATAAAGGACTGGCGCTATTTTTTTTTATTAAAAGCTAGTTAAGTTACAAAATACACATTTGGTAGTTTAGCATCGATGTATCCGTACATTTATATGTGGGGCAGTATTATGAATATTTATTTTAAGGAGAAATATTTAAACTAAACGATCTACTATTCAAAAAGGTAGGTCAAATACACAAGACGTGTGGCGGCCATTTTAAATTAATTCTTTCCAAACTTTATTTACTTCTATCTTCCCTTCCAGGATGTCCTTATAACTACACTCTTGAGCCAAGGGAGTGGTTCGACCCCAACCCAACCCCTCGATAAAACCTACAAGAGTTCAAATCCTAGTGTTTTTTTATCATTGAATTTTACTACTCGTTTGGGTTGTATAAACTATTTAATCACACTATTGGATTATGTATAATTTAGAGGAAATGTATTCGTATTCGCATAAAGGTAAAAGAGGAAAAACTGTTCAAGGAAAATCATCGAGCCCCAGTAAGCCCCGGCCGGGATTCGAAACAAATGAAATATTGATGACATTAAGCCCGTGCGTCCACCGATCCTTGTTTTCACGAATATAAATTGCTCATACTAGTCTACGAAGGTCTCTAAAGGTGGAACAATTAAACCCACTCGGCAAGCGACAGTTTACCAAAATACGCAACATAGTATTTTATTTATTTGAGGTTCTAAACGTGCACTTTCCGAACCGACTTATATGGGTACACTAAAATGTATACGAGCGAGAGCGAAAGAGCCTACCAGTTTTACCAGGAAAGGTAGTCTCACATACCTTCGAGCGTTTTTTACAAACACAATCGACATGGAACCGACGGCTTCACTTCTCCTCTGAAGGAAGTTGTGCTACGGAGTTTGATTGTTCTATAAAAAGGCGTCGGACCCCAGATGGGTTTGAACCCATGAACGTCGGGTCCTGAGGTGAGATACTTTACCCCAAGACTACAGAGTTCAACCCTAAGCAGTAACGCACAGTTTTTTAATAATTTTAACCACTTATATTAATTGAGCTTTGAACTTTACTACGATTAAAAATGTAAACAAAGCTGTAACCCCAACAGGCATTGCGACCAGGCCCATGGGTTAAAAACCACAAATTCAAAGTAGGGTTGAAGGGGAGGCGAGAAGCTTACAGTTTTTAGCAACTTTCATAGTATTTTTTTTTTCGCAAAATAAATAAAATATTGATCAAGTACAAACAGAATTTAATTGTCTTCCCATGATAACAGTAAGTTGAACATCTCGTCTCACGAGAATGCAAGTGTTATATGTCTAATTTATCACTTTTGTAAAAGAGCATTGAAGTTTGACCTTGTGCATAAAACCAGTGTTACTAGATGATAACTAGAGTTTGTATCCTCTTAAGTAATTATAAAGTAGTCTCAATTTTACCGCAGGTGAATCATAAGCATTCTAAATAAACGTAAACACCTAATATCTCAAATCTAACAATTCTGGAGATAGAACACTTGCATTCTCATGTGACATTCTGTCAAGGGCGTTCTAGAATTTAATGACAACTTTTTCCCTTCAATTAAAAGGTTTGTCATCTAATGCCGCTATGTTCATGACATATTAAACAACTTGTTATCACCATGTGTAGAAAGAAACTAGGTTTCTGCTGAAGAAATATTGCATTTATTTTGGCAAACAAAAGGTTTTTCTATAAATACTGAAAACATAGCTTTTTTCGCATCCCCTACAAGCACACGTTGACAAATTCGACACTACAACTAGATCCATTGTTCAATTACTCTAAGAACACGAAGCCAACATAAATATCATTAAACTTATTTGGGCCATGCTCGAGTCAACTATTTGTCTTTGTGTCAGCCGAAAAGAAACAAATTACTTCTAGTGACAAATGATAGCACGTATTACATATATAACAAAAGGAAACGTGATCTTTAGGTACACAATTTGTTAAATGTAGACTATTGTGATAACACAACGAGCCAATATTTTACTTACAAACATATATAAATCATATCCCATTTAATATCAAGTACTAGTATGTAAAAGCTTAACCATAATAAAGACTAGATTGGCTGTTTCCACAAGGTAGCCTAGGTTCTAGATTAAAACAAATTGATATGCAAAGATATTTAATACACTTTCAAGGCAGATTGTTTATAAGGTAACTCCGTTATCTCCAATATACACTAATGAGACAGCGCCCGGATTTTTATGACATGATTTTCTTTAATTCGTCATGTAAATGCTCACAGGTACATAATTCATGATTTCCTTGAGTTTTTTCACCGCGTCTTACTACTTCCTCAGGCTAACCGCATATGTACTAATTACGTTAATGATTGAGGGATTAAGAAGGATGAATATAAAGGAAATATACCCGCATTAGCGAGGAGGGAGAGGGGAAAACCATAAGGTAGAAACCACCCTCGTTATATCTAATCAAGATTCTAACCCCGAGCTCCGTCCTTTGCGGTCTAGTCTACTGCGAGAGTAGCATGTTAGACCACGCGGCCACCGAAGCGTGTCTCAGATAAATTAAAATAAATATATGAAACGTTGTGTGAGGAGAACGAGAAGTTTTTGTTTACATAATCATGAATCCTTAACCTTCTAACTGAGTGGTCTCAATGAACTTTTCAACAAATAAACCAGACACTGATAGTTTAATACAAGGGTCCCCAGTTTGACCCTGATATTTCCTGCCCTGTTTACAATGGGAACAGATTCAAAGCCGCCGAGAAAAACAAAGGCCAGCAAATAAATCGAACGGGGTGGCACTCTCCCAAACAAAAACTTGGGAGCTTCAAATCTTGACTAAAAATAAATCAAATCCGTGACGCCGAGCGAATCACCTGACCTACTCCTGGCACAGACAAGAGGCGGTTCCCATCAAGATGTATAAATAGTTACGGGACATAGTAAACAATACTAGAAAACTACGCCGTCTGGTAATTACAGACATCACTGTCAATGAAAAAATATTGGCGCGCATATACGTGACCACGTACAGTCCAATTTTAACACTAAAGAGACCTACAGACGAGTCAATCTGGTTGACCCGACAGTCGGTCTGACCAAATCAGGTGTTATCTACAGATGACCTGACCTTATGCCTGATTTTATCAAGGTTTTTTCTCTAAGAGAGACACGCATCATGCCTCCTATATTATCCAAACATCAAAAAGTTGTGATCGTGCTAATAGCATCGTTAGGGATTAATTCCAGAAAAAGAAAAATATGGGCCAAAAAATGGATAATTGAACGGAAAGAATGCAGTCATATGATGTACTATATATACAGTAGACCCACTACTGGTGCCTGTATTTGTAGTACAACTGACACGTTGAATCAGCCGACAACGCTACAGACGACACGATTTGGTCGGACGGTCGTGTGGTTGGATGCGCCGGCCACCCGACATCACCCGACATCAAGTAGAAATTTGTCGTGCGACACACCTACACACGACCCGATATTGCGCCTGATCTGACCAAATCGGCCTGACCACCTGACCAAATCGTGATATCTGTAGTTGGGCCCTTAAAGGTCTTAGAAAATATTTACAAACTTTGTGGTCGCGTTTGGGTTGTACACATAGGCCTATGTACAAACTAGATAAGTTTATATTAGGGATGACTGAAGGTTGAATTTTTTACGAAAGTGTACTCACATTTGCGTGGAAGGGGAGCATTAAACCATCTAAAGAAATAACTAGTTACACTAAAACTTGATTCGAACCCCAATCCCCCCATCATCGGCAATTCAGTCTATTGCGAAATTTACGCCATTCGACAAGCCAAGCGGGTATCCATGTTCCGTTAATGTCAAACTGTGTGTTTAGAATTTTATCACAACCAAAGCAAGTTACAACCAATGTTTTAAAAAAACTTTACTCTACAAGCAATCAACCCTTAAGTCAAATAAGCATTTAAAAAAATTGGTTTCAACTACCATAGTTTTATATTGGAAATTAAAATTGACATTGGAGAAACAGAATTTTTACCCCCAAACAAGAAAACGAACATATTTAAGAATAAAATAATGTGCCTATATTATATTTATAAAAAATCTCTCGTCAAACCCTCCCACCCAACTACAAGCAAGGCCCAAAAAAAAACTTACAAACACGGCCCCCCAAAAAACCTAAGTTTATATGAATTATTAAATTCGGGGAGAAATGGTGTTTCAAATAACTATCCAAGAGGAAAGTTAAATGGGGTGTTCAATTTGGTACATAAATTGCTCCAGTGTCTCGTTACCTCTCAGGTTTTGTACCTTTTAGAACAAATTAATTCGTGCATTTCAAACTATGGTTATAAGTTAAATTTAATTTTTAAGAGCTTTACACACGTGCTAGTCTATAAAAAGCTGCTAAAATGTTATATTTTATCTCGTTTAGGGCGGCTGACAAAGTACTTGGCTGTACCGGATTCAACCTTTTATATTACATTTTTTACTTGTGGTTGTAGGTCGTGATCTTATTTTAGAAACTTTCAACAAAATTATAGTGGGTAAATTTGAGGTGAGCAAAGTAAAGGAATTTTTAGTTTTTTACAACAGCGTTAAGCATCTAAATGTGTAAGAAACTTGCTCATTAGATATTTTTGACTAAAGTACTTGACGTGCACTTTCTAAAAATAGCAGATGGTTTATAAATTATTTTTATCATAACGTCTCACTACCTATTCATGGTATACTTATTGCGATAGTGAGTTAAGGACTAGGACGGAAGAATAGAAAGTGAACCCACAATTTCGTGGAAAGTGGAAAAACCCTTTCGAAAAAGCCACCCTCAGTACAACTTGACGAGATTCAAACCACAATCTCAACCAATCATCGGGAAGTCCAGTCTATTGTGAGAGAGACGTCTTAAACCATTCGAACACCGAAGCAGGTACTTTCAGATTATTACTCAGTATGTAGGTCTAATGAGTCAATTTCAGGAAGTCCTTTTTTTGTGCAACACATCTTACTACCCATTCAGGCTATCTGCAGTGATATGGTGGAAATTAAGGTAAAAATCAGAGGAAATGTATCTACATTTGTAAGTAGGGAGCGTAGGAAATCAAATAGGAAATATTTGTTTATCCATCCGGCAAAAATTATTGTTATTAGCACCGCGTCTTACTACTCGTTCGGGCTATACGCACTTACGGTAATGTGTAATGGTAAGGTGATTCTGAGATTAAATGGAGGACCTACAGTTTAACGTGGAATCCGAACCACGGTGGAGGCCTAACATTCCTCACATTCACCAGATGTGATGAATACACATCTTGTCAGAGGTGAGGGAAGGGTTTGGTAATCATAAATCTGTGCCGGGACCGAGGATTGAACCCCGGACTCCAGTACAGAAGTCCGACACCTTTTCCCTAGACCACCAGGTCACCGGCAAATATTCGAACAGTTACTATCTAGTCAAGGGCCAACCAAACTATATTGGTCTTACATTTTGACTTCGTATCCACAGATACGGATCTTCTAAACTTATCAAGACGATTTTAAGTCTAATAAAGGTTGTATTTAAAAGTATAAATATTTACGAACGGGAGTATAAAATACTAGCACTACACTTAGTGAACTCTGAACTACACTACTCCACCCTTTTCAGCTCTAGGTATAAATTAAATCCATCCGGGATTCGACCGGCAAAAACCTATCAGTTGGTTTGAGAATATTTATCAGTTTGTAGTTTGCTAAAAAAGTAATCTTTAAAAGATTAAAATGTTAAAAACATTTAACACAATTTTATCCTTCTAACAATAACATCTAGCTTATCTACCGGTATCGATGATAGGCCTATCTGTCAAGAGTGGCAACCACAGAATATATGATTGGATATATGAATATAATAAAGTATTTCTTAAAGGTCAAACTTTTGTAACTTTCAGTTATCTACTCCATTTTCTTATGAATATATAAGTAAAACTAGTTTATGTATGCCTACTTGATCTACTCTTTACATATTTAAACGTCAAATTCTGTGACATACATCTGCCACTTTTGACCGATCTATCAATAAAATATACTAAGATGTTATCAATGTTGACCATATTTTTTTTTTGTAATTTAAATACTTTCAGTGCGGAGTAGATCTATTACAAATTTTTAAGTCAAGAAAAATATTGAATTTAGATTAGACGTATTTGTATGGGATTTGCTACATTTAATGTTGGTACCAAGATGCTTAACTTTTATTTTAAAACTAAATACAGGACAAGCTTTTTTAACTTTTATAATCTAAAAGTTGCTTCAAATATTCTACCGTTAGAAAATGAAGGTACATGAATGTGGTCCAATTATACATTTTCTCTGAAGTAAAGTATTCAACGACTGATCGTTCTAACATGTATTAGGTTGAAGATATCTTGACTTACGACCTTGAAATTTTAAACACGAGATACTTGAAATCATTCCGCTTGTAAAAAAACCCTAGACAAATTCTACCAATGGGAACAAAAAATACCCACCGTGCTATTCTATAATTAGGTTTATGTGATGTATATATAAATAAACTGATAACAGCTACCGAGATAAATTCTGGCGATACCCCTCGACTGTTATTCGAGTATATAATTTAATTATTTTTACGGATGAAAACCTATTGCTTATTACAAACAATATTACTTTTTATCGTTTTTAGATAGTTTCTTCCCCAACCCCCTTTATAATGAAAATAATGAAACAATTCAAGCAAACCATTTTAGTTAGAAACCATTGTGATATTATATTAATATTTTTAGTTTTGTTTTGTCTGAAGTCCTTGAAAATAAACATATTGACCTTCCCTTGTGTCTGCAATGCCCCTCCCGAGATCAGGTCAACCTTTCACATTTTTACTCTGTAGCAGTATTGTGTTAAAATAGATATCACGCCTACATATTGGAAGCAAATGGGACAATTGTTACATTCAAATCCCCCTTTCCGCATTAACCAATTATATATATAAATAAAGGCAAATATGAATATTAATGAATATATGAGAATGGGGCAGGTTCTATCAACTACCCCTAAAACTAAATTTGAGTCACACGCTTATATTTAATCAAATTATGGTGTTTTTTACAGTTACACAGAACTAAAAAATAGAATATTTGTTATACTTAAATAGAAAATCGAGCTTAATAAAATTATCTGTTTTCACGCGAAAACATAAATGGTACTCACTTTCGGCTGCTACATCAGCTAGTCCATATCCACACATGATAAAAATCAGAACACAAAAACACAACTTAATCTTAACAAAAATTGTCTCACAACACTTAGATTGTCCCATTATGGAACCACGTGCAAGTTCAACTTGAGAAGGCTTTCCGAGAAAGCCCAATTTTTAGAAACACCGTCAGTTCAAACAAAGGGAAACCGTGTGTAAACTTAAACGTGAATACAATCCGATTTGACAATTGAATTGGGGGGGAGAATACTGTAGGAAAGGCGATGACGTTTGCTCGAATTTAGTCCTAACCCGCGTGGTAGAGTCTAGCTCACTGCCGCGACTGGTATGTTTGAGGCCCGGCTTTCGAACAGCTGAACCTCGGAAGACCTCAAGTTGGGCGCGCGCGCATTCCGCTAGACCATACCTCGTTGCAGGGGAAGATCGATAGCCGTAACAGCTAGGCTATTCCGTTGGTATCGCTCCACCCCCTTCTACCGGCCCGCTTCGGCGAGGTGGGCAAT
>CABFOW010001367.1:35246-153448 GCA_902141385.1 Timema californicum | reverse complement strand
GTGTTGACATAATTGCCAAGTAATTTATTATATGGTCTAAAAGAAGGTGGTACCTAAAAGTACCATTGGTCAACAAAGGACTGTACATTTTACCTTATAGCTGGGCAACAAAGGGTAGTAAAGGAATATGTTAGTTTTAATTCTATTCTTTTAATCCCTTTACTTAATTTCTCCATTGATACGATAGTTATGTATTTAATATATAAGAAATGCTACAATACATGGAAAATGAATCACAGTAGTTCTTGTTAACTCTTTATATTTCATACATAGACTAGGCCCATGTTTATTTTATATATTGCCATGTAACAAAAATACTAATGAGCGCAAATAATTGAAATGGGTTTTTAGTTACGTAGGAGAGCCACAGGTAGTAAATTTATAAAATGATATATAATCTACAAAAATACATAAAAAAGACAAATAATTTAATAATTTTTCACTTAACAAATTCTTTCCTCTTCTCATCTTTCAAAATTTAACTTCACTTGGCCCAAACACTTTTTCACCTATCTCGTGTTTTATTGAGATCTTTGTACTCTTTAATAGATGTGTTCTATATTTCTGATTTTCCTCTTCTAAACTAATTAGCATTTTCAAGTTTACTTCTTCTTTCATCTTGTCTTGTGTAGATACTGCAAACTATATACTTCTCAACAAACCTCAACACAACACCAAGAGACCACTCGGACGACTAAATACCCAGATCAAATGAAAGCACCTATTGTACAGTGCACACTGTGGTCCGCTAGAGCTCAGTTCAGGGGCCGGGGAGATCCAGGCGATTTCTACGCTTGGACGGAGAATTGCCTGGATCTGATGGTGTGAAAGAATACATGCTTATCTATGTATTTCTATCCATCCGGGTGCCGGGTAAACACTCAGAACGTGTGAACGGAGCCGAAGGTAGAAGTGTGTGAGTGTTCGTGTATAACTGTATTTGCAGAAGACAGCTAAATGTTCATGAACACATCATCTTATGATGTAGACAAAACCACGTGCAAGTCTATGCTCTGATTTGTTAGTGAACGAATTTCAATGGTATCCTTTCATTAAATAGTCCTTCATTTGTTTTGTATTAAACTTGTTTTAATACAACATTGGAAAATGATTATAACTAAAATTATCCCTTCATTTTTTTTAGGAATTATAATTTAAGCTTTGCAAGATCGATTCGGATACCAACAAACTCCTGACTCAGCTTTGAGGGACAGTCCTTTTCACATGTTAACCTCAAGTCAGTAACGGCCAATCGACAGTTCATCTCGTAAGTGTTACGTGATGGTTGTTGTGAGTGTTGAGTGCTTCAAATGTATTTATGACTTTTTCTGATTCTGGCCTAAGTTTTGTTAAACATAAGAGAGGAAATTTGAAAAGTATTAAAAAATACAAAAATCCGCAGTGAGCTACTGTGCTATGGAACTGACTATACATAGTCACTTGGCTCACGCCTATTAAAAATATTGCACTAGTGTTTCGCTTATCATGCATGTCCTTCGCGAAGTGATATGGGAATCTTTTTTTACTTCTGGTCTCGGGTGATTTTGAAAAATTGCTTTAGTCTGGAAGAGAAAACAAAATTAAATTTTATGTTTTTGGTTGAGAATCAATATGCTTGAAGAACGGTAGCAGCAACCAAGGCCATCAAGTTAAACTGTACTGTATAATTATGTTTTGGATCTTGTTTCAAAATTAAACAACCTTTAAAGGTTCATATTTCATGATAATTTTTTCTTGAAAAAGCTTGACACTACCGTTTTGAAAATGTCAGAACATGAGTGTCCAAGATATCCTAGAAAGAAAAGATGCAGTCTTATTATTAAAAAAAACAATGGCTTAACGTGAGCTTAGCAACGTTACCTAAGGTTATATCTACCACATAAACTTACTCCCCCTCAAAATTAAACAATCTTTGATTAAAACTTTAGTTTCAATCATGTGTTGCTTTCAAGATATTTAGGTGGAAATTTTACAAAAGAATACTCGATATTATAGTTCAAAACAGAATAATCAAATGAACATGTTATGCAACATTTAAATATATACCTAGATAAAACTTGTCCAGCATACATCGATGGGCGCAAAGTCTGACGAATCACTCTCATGTTTGACTGGACTGCCAATGATGGGGATACCGGGATTTGAATTCGGATATATTGTACTTAAGGGCATTTTTAAAAAATGATTTCCCATTCTACTACCACGTAGATTGCCTTTAAATCAATTTTTTTTTGTTTGAACCAAAACATATTTTATCTTCACTTTAAATTAATTATTAAGATTAAAAAAGTCATCAATACTAATTTCACCGCATTAATGGCTTACCTATTTGAGGATGATATACGAGCGCTGAGTGATTTAATTCGGAGGAAGGCTATTACCGTATTTAATTTAGTGATTTTATAAATTATATATTCAACTGATTTTTAGTAAGAACACATAATCATACCTTTAAAATGTTCATTTCTTGCTTTTTCCAAGCAAAACGTCTTTTATAATTTAATTTTAGTAATAATATTTTATTAAAAGAATTTGAACCTCTATTGTTTACTATTTAAAAAAACTAATTTCGTATGCGCTTTTTTTTTTTAGCGTGTCCTAGCCTTTTTTTTCATTAAGAGATCTTGTAAATCTCAGAACTACTATAATGGTCTTCAGTGTTCAAAAATGTAGTTGCCAAATTGATTTTAATAATCTGTGACCTATGGTGTCCTTTAATACACTTTTATTTACTTCTGTTGCATTTTAGGGAGAAATAAGTTGAAATAATGTTAAGGTTGGTGAATTAAAGGTTTACATAATTCTTTCAACTCTCTACAATCTACTATTTGATTAAACGTTGTTTGTGGGCAAATTTAGGGTTCAGTTTATCCGCCAGCTTCCTATAATTTAACCTAATTGGGACAAAACTATCATTGTTAAGTTATTTCAATTTTGGTTGTCTTATCCTTTGTTGTAGTTTAATCTCTCAAACTTTTGTGTTTCTTGATTAACATAACATTTTTTAGATTGATAAACATATTTGAAATAGGTTTACATTCTGTAGTTTTGGAGTGTTTATAATCTAGTGAGCCTTAAGATACATTAGGAAAAAAAAAAGTTGGTATAGATAAATATTATATTTGAATATGTGAATTAAATGATCTAACACTTGTTTGTGCAATGATGCATAGCTATGTTGATTAGGACTGCATAGAATGAATAAATTTATTCGAGAACTAGGTACTTGATAAAAAATGTGTGATACCAAATCTTAATAGTTATATCCATTTAGATGTTGATTATTTTAAGCTAACCCACCTTAACGAACCCTAAACATTTCAAACACATTTTGGTTTTGGTATGTTAGAATGGGTTATTATTATCATCAACTTTTTGAAGCATTGACACTTTTGGTCTTACTCAGACTACACTATTGATAGTTTTTCAGTTTTCTATTAATGAATTGATGTGTGTTCCTTAAAGTATAGACCAATACATGTCAAGGTGGTGTGCTATAGTGTTCACGAGGAATGATAAACCATAATAATTTATATGAGTTGAGTTTGTCTCAAATATTATTTAAAATAAATTATCAATGGCTAGCCCATGTTTGATATGTTTTCATCAACAAAATATGGAATGAGCATACATTAGGCCTTTTATAGGGAATTCATAGTTGTAAGGGTGGTAAGCAACAATTAGGATCCAAGCTACCATTTATCCATTTGCCAAACCATATAATCTGCAAGACTTTATTTTAAATTGTCATTACTTTTGACTGTCAAAACTTTCACACAATCAAACATTTATTTCAAATTATTAACTCTTTTTACATTAGTGAAAAATGAACTTAATATTAAAATAATCATTTGGATGTGTCTTTTTTTTTTTATGGAAACTACATCTGGGGTTTACTTAAAAATGTTTTCCAAACAATTTCTAAAATGTGGCTTGCTATTCAAATCAAGATGATGATCCAGCTGAAATAGGTTTGGTCGATCAACCTCCATGTGGTTGTGTTCTTGGCTGTTTACAAAATAAAAACATTTTATTTTGAAACTAATAATTTGTATAATTGGTTTTTCAAAACAGGGATTTATTTTGGTGGCTGATTATAACAAGATAAAAGTGTGAATATAATACTTTTTAATGTTATTTTGTGCCTACTTTTGATTGCTACAACTGTAAAATAAAAAAACATAATAGCTTTATTAATATATATATTTTGTTCCTTCAATAAGTTATGAAAATGCCAATTTTAGATTATTCATTAGGGAAGTATTAATAAACCCGTTTAATAACTCTTTTGATTGAAAATATAAGTAACCCTTCTATCAGATACCACTTCTCTTAAGGTGGTTGCTTAGCTACCTTCTGCTAAGCCTATAATTGATCCTGCAATTTATCTTTGCCTCCAGGTTTGAAGTGGGAAGGGGGGAGAGAGGTCTCACAATCAAAATCATAATTAATAACTACAAATCTACTTTAGGAGCTTCTTAAATTAGGCTATCTGAAATCACAAATAATATAATTGTTTTGTTTTTAGGTGAGAGCTATCTACTGCAGCATGTTTGCAGTGATGTTGCAGAACAGAAGCAGCCACTGAGCTGCATACATCCTTGCCTGACACGATAGGTCGCCGACGCCCAATGATGTCCCGACCCCCCAACGACAACCTGCTCACATACAAGCTGGTGGTGGTGGGGGATGGGGGTGTGGGCAAGAGTGCCATCACTATACAGTTCTTTCAGAAACTGTTTGTCACCGACTATGATCCCACCATTGAGGACAGCTATATACAACATACCCAGGTGGATGAACAGTGGTGTATCCTGGATGGTGAGTGCCACCCATATTTATATACTCTACAAAGAAAATTATTTACAATAATAAACATTAATTTCAAAATGTATATATATCCTCAAGATCAGACTCGTGGGCATGATCCTTTATTTAATCAAACCAGATAACAATATAAACTACAAATTAGGCCCTAACACAAGGAAAATCAAGAATTATGTTTGAATTTTGTGCATTGGAAAAAAATCTGGTACAAGGGCTTGATTTTTTGCCATCTGTCAGGAATATAAAGGCGAGGAGGACCACTCCAAATATGCCCTAAAATCTAGAGGTATCTTATTTACTAAAATTTGGTAGGTTAGACCACTTAAAAAAGCTTTTAAAGGAATCTAATTTTAAAAATATGCAGGCAAATATCACTCTAAATAGCTTCTCTTATCCAAATTTCAAAAAATTCTGGGGGAAGACCACACCAAATATCTTAGAGAAGAATCTAGGAGTAGTAGTTAAAGTGTTTTGCTAAAATTCATTCATTTTAATATTAATATATTCAGTAAAGTGTTTAAATTGGGGTCTGGTTCTTATTTTTTTCAATATTTATGTTTGGGCTGAACCACCAACAAGCAGTAGGTATTAGAACTCTAAAACAAACAACTTTTTTTTTTCGAATATCATATCCTTGAATCTCGAATGTCTTTAACTTAAGGATTCAAAGATTGGAGGTCTCCACCCCTACTTTATTTATTCCTGTTTATTTCTATAGCACTCTTGTGTCTGTTGTGGCAAAGAAAGAAAGGATTGAAATATTATACCTAAATATAAAGAAGTATACAGTAGGCCTACAACTTATTTACACCACTCTTTGAGTCTTGAAGTAGTTTCATGTTACCTAGGTTTACTGTCTTGTTGAACTGAAGTCAACTCCAAGTACTTAGTGAAAATTAAGCTCTACCTAAGATTATATTGAAATTATGCTTTCATTTACTTAGGTAGGTAGTATATGGCATTAGGAACTTGAAAACTCAGTATGTATGCCACCTATTCCTATCCTTAGCTAGTTCTTTCCAGTTTATCTCATTACACCCTATCTGTTTTAGGTAATTATACTTTTATAATAATTGTCATCTCACCTACTTTCAAGGAATGTAAAACTCAGACAAAACAATCATTTTAACGGGTTTCTATGATTGTGAAACGTAGTCCTACCTTACATGACGAAAACAAGATGCCTAGGAAAATATTTGGTCCAAAAAGGATGAGGTTACTAGGTAGTGGAGGAAGCTACATAATTATGAGTTACATACCCTGTTACATTATGATCTAGTCAAGTCTCTTTTAGTACATTGAGCAGGAAATGCAGTGCGATTAGGAGAATCTAGAACAGTGTTCAAGGTGTTAACTGGCAAACCCAATGAGAAGAGACCATTGGGAAGACCTAGTCACAGATGGGAGAATAGCATTAGAATGGACATGAATGAGATTAGGTGGACTGGGTAGAAATAGCTCAAGGTAGGGATAGGTAGCATACTTTTGTGAGTGCGGCAATGATCTTTTGAGTTCCTAATACTATAGAGAGATTAAACACAATTTACTCTTCTCTTGAGCCCCACATATTTTTTTTTATTATTATAACAATTTGTTTTCTCTACTTCTTCTTAGTCTTGGATACAGCAGGTCAAGAAGAGTTTAGCGCCATGCGTGAACAATATATGAGGAAAGGTGATGGATTTTTGCTGGTATACTCAGTTACAGACAAACAAAGCTATGAAAATATTGTCAACTTCCACACTCAAATCCTACGGGTCAAAGACAGGTATGTAGTCTACTATGTTTCGCACAGGAAGCCTTTTATGGTCACTATCAATCCTATTAAGCTGTTGGCAATTTTTACCATCATAGTATTTAAAGATGTTAGGTTAAATCTAACATGTTTCAAGTAGACTTCGAATTATTGAATTGGTCATTTATCCATTATTGTTGTAGATGAGCAGCATTTTTTACCATCACAGTATTTAAAGATGTTAGGTTAAATCTGAAATGTTTCAAGTAGACTTCAAATTATTGAATTTGTCATTTATCCATTATTGATGTAGATGAGCAGCATTTTTTACCATCACAGTATTTAAAGATGTTAGGTTAAATCTCTTGACAGATGTTTCAAGTAGACTTCAAATTATTGAATTTGTCATTCATCCATTATTTATGTAGATGAGCAGAAAATAATTTAGCTGGCCCCTTGATTTTTTTCTCATATGCAATCTTTTTCCCTGAACTTAAATAAGATTGTCTATAGGTTTAGTCAAAACATAGTTAATATTATTAACTAATATATGCTAAGTGTCTGAAAAAATAATTACATATTCAGTATTCACTTAACGATCTTAGTTTAATGTCGTCAAGCCTCAGTGATATTTATTATTATGCAGGTATGTAATCTATTTAATGTTGCAACCCATGCTAAAGCACCAGATTAGTGCTAACGATACAATAATGTATGTCAAAGAACAGCAAAGTAACCTGCTTCAGTGGCCGTGTGGTCTAACACACTACTCTTGCAGTAGACTAGACTTTCGATGACAGGGAGATTGAGGTTTGAATCTCAGTTGAATGTACTGAGGGTGGTTTTTCCAAAAATATTTTTCCACTATACCTCCACACAAATGTGGGTATATTTTCTATAAATATAACCTTTTCATTCCTAAAACGTTTTGCATAATTAGTACATGAGTGTATAACCCAAATGCATAGTTATACATAGTGTTAAGAAAAACACAGCAAAGTGCTGCTTTGAATGTTTGCAATGTAGCCTGATTCATTGGGGCAATCTTAATTAGAGAAGTAACTTATATCTTGTATCACAATATAATTAAAATTAATTTAAATACTAGAACCGAAAGAATTGAGAGTATTTATGCGACAATTATTAAAAGAAACAAACTCAAATGTACTTTGATAGGCCTGTCATTTTCAGGAATTTGATCAATTATCAGATATTTTATTGGTTTTTGCGTACGTAAGAACCATAAAACGCAAAAGAATACTTTTAAGTGTTTTCACAAATATTCTTTCTTTTTTAAAAGTCAACATTTTCACAATCATACTTTTAATTTTTAAATATTATATTAAGCTTATTCTTCGATAATTAAATATTCAATCAACATATGTAAAAGTTAACACTTAATGTCCATGACATGACAATGTGTATGAACCTTCAATCTAAAAAAGTTAAGTTAACTATGAAACCAAAGTCAAGTGCGTTTATTCCGCTTACGTACTAAAACGAGGCCATATTCAGTCAAAGCAAAATTACATTTTATAAAGTTGTGTGCATTTAAATTACCAAAGTCTTGTAGCTAAGAATTTAGTTATAGTAGTGAAATTATGGTGACTTTCGATCTTGGTACCTGTATAGTAATTTAGGGAAATTATTTTGAAATGCTGTGTTTGACATTCCTACGCTTAAAACATTTAGCTCACATTTTATTTAAGTTTGTTCTTTTATTAAAATTTTACAGGTTTATGTAGGATTCTTTTTAATGCCCAGAGCAAGACTTTTAAAATGCATTGACAGCAACCCTGTTTTAATTAATTTAGGCTAATTTAAAAAACACATTTTACAAATAATAATTATATTGATTGGGCATCCTTTAGATTAGCAGATGCAGATTATAGATGTAGACAAACTAGCTTCATAAAACCTAATACTTTAAAGCTTTCTTTTTAATATTGTAGAATTTGTTAGTGTTTGAAATAATGTCTGCACAATTTGTGTATCTGTTATAGATATATTTCACAAAATAGTGCTTTTAATTTTTTCAAAAACCTCTAAAATAAAATATATTCCCAATATAGTAAAATATTGGCTACCCTAAAGTTGGTTATTTAAATTCCAATGGAATATCTGATACAATTCATGCGTTAGGTAAACATTTTCTCAAGAATTTAACTTTAAACACGGTTTATTGGAAACTTACTCAGTTGATAACATTTTGGATTTGCTCCATTTTTGTTGGCTGCAAAATCTTTTCTAGACATCTAAAAGGACTTAAAAAAATCTGTCCTAGAAATTGTAAACAAGATATTATAATTATGATTCATGTTTGAAACACTATTGTTTTGTTTTAAATTTATAATAGTTTATAATCACTCATTAGTGTTGATATCAACATTTTTGAGTGGCAATTTTCCCCACTTCTTTTAACTTATTCCAATTATTAGTTGTGGTTTAACTGTTATAGTAATTTTTGTTGTTGTAAGATATATTTACTTGATATACATAGAGATTTTTTTTTCCTCCAGGGATCTCTATCCTATGCTCCTGGTAGCCAACAAGGTAGACTTGGTTCACTTACGTAAAGTGACCGAGGAATCTGGTCGGGAGTTGGCTCACCGCTTGTCTATACCTTATATTGAGACCAGTGCCAAAGACCCACCGCTTAATGTGGATGCGGCATTTCATGAGGTACATTTCTTTATTCATTATATTATAATGACGAAGTTGTCACTATTGAATATAGGCTGGACTGCCGGTGATTGGGGTTTGATTCCCAATCAGATATATTGAAGGTGGTTTTCCCCAAATGGTTTTCTACATTTTCAACACTCAAATGTAGGTACATATCCTCTTTATAATGCATACTTCCTTGTCGTCAATTCATTAACGTAATTAGTATATTAAATTTGTGAAGCCCAAACTTGTTGCCATATATGGGGCTAACAAATATATACATATCTAATATAGACTGGGTGCAAATCCTGACTTTTAAGGGAGTTTTAAGAGACGAGGAAAGTGTAGGCCATGTGAATGAAGTTTGTGAGGCACATGTTAGTCATCACGAGGAGAAACAGTATTAGGAATGAAGTTATCCAGGAAAGAGTATGGGTACAGAGAATACATGAGATAGTAGAGGAAGTAAGACTGAGATGGTATGGGCATGTAATGAGAATGGAAAAAAAGAGGATGCCGAAGAAAATGTTGGAAATGAAGTATGTGGGAAAAAGACCGCAGGGGAGCCCAAGAAAGAGATGGGAGGAGCAGATACATGGTAGCTACAGACGGAATTCTTTGATGACAGGGAATTTAATTAAATACGAGGAAAAATCAGGGAATTCAAATGTTTGATTAATTCTGCATTTAAACAAAAGTGAGTGTGTTACTCGATGTTATTAAAGTGTACTGCCCAGATATTTTATTCTAACGAGATGGTTCTACAGGGTGTATTTGATAACACATTCACACAGGCACACAAATAATACCTAATTAAATAATAGAAATTTAACAAGAACTTTTAAGGATGTTAATATTTAGTAGCCTAGGATTTTTTGAAAATATGTGATCAATATAATAAACAAAAAAATTCCCATTGAGCAAGAAAAACTGTAAAAAGGTTAGGTCTTAAATTTTTTAAATGTTGACTGAAAAACCTGGAAAAGTCAGGGAATTTTATAATAAAAGTTTTTTTAGACACCCTGAGATAACAAATAATGTTCAAGTGAGAGGAGAAAAATGGAAGAATGTAAAGGAGGAAGAATGGTGGAAGAAGAGAGGAAGATGAAGGCATTTTACTAAACTGACCCGAACACAGGCTAGAAACAGTTGATGATGACGATGACGATACTAGGGGATAGGCTTGAGGGTTTGTGCATTCTTAGGGATAAAATTCTGGGGTCTGGCACTTGTCAAGTCCCATGGGTACCGGGCTCTAGAGTATCAACCTGTACTTAACTTAACACACACAAATTATTAATTGGACACACTATATAATCACTAGTTATATAATATAAATGTGGTCTTATAGAGAGAGACCCTTAGCTCTGGCAAATAAAATGATTGGATTTCAGTAATAATTGCAGTTTGAAAGGGAATCCAATAGATTAATGTGAAAGTAGTGTCTTGCGTTTGTTTGGGTGTGTTGAGAGGATGAGAGTAGATTAAGTGACAAATCAAATATATGAAGGTAGAGTATGTGGATCAAAAGAAAGGCTTAGGCCATATAAGATGTGGTTAAATGTTGTAGACAAATGCGCCAAAAAGAGAAACATTAAGAGTTTCAAGAATAAAAGAGCATGAATGACCTGGTGTATGGATGTTGTTGAAGTGAAGGGAGTATGGAAGGATGGTGAAGTGTGGAGAAAGTTAGTGTGGATGGATTAAATATGGTGTTGTTTTTTGAGCTAAATGCACAGTTTCTTTCCTATCCTGTAAGGGAACAGTGTGATTAGTTATGTATGTATGTATCCAAGTGAAATATTGCAACATGTAGAATAATTATTTCTAAAACTCGAAAATGCCTAACAAACCAAAGTTTTGATTGTAAAAATATATCATATAGTTTCTTGAACATATCCGCCTCAGCTAACGTGCTAGTTTCTGAGAACGTGGAGATCGAGGTTCGAATCTCGGTCAGGTGAACTGAAGATGGTTTTTCCTAAATGGTTTTACACTATCCCTCCGCGCAAATATGGGTTCATTTCCTTTAAATTCAATCTTCCCAATTCCTAACCCATTAGCATAATTAGTACTTAAGCGTATAACCCGAATCGCTATTAAGACACAGTACCAAATTATTATTATATTATTATTATTATGCTTGAATGTTTCTTTTTCTGTATTTTCAAATGTTTGCCTTTCGTCACAATATTGCCATTATAGGCTCCGATTCAAACACATAACTTACCAATTTTCTTTGTTTGAGAGAAGTAGATTTAATAGTCTGAGGGAACTTTTTTTATTAGAATGTTATTGTTAAATCAACCAAATTGATCATGATTTCTCAAAAAAATATTTTATTTTATGCAAGTATTATGAATATGAAAAAGCTACATTGATCTATGAATATGTGTTGATAGCCATTTTAATGTTATAAGTAAATGTTTGTAAGAGCACGTTTCTAGAAATTTTGATGTCCCCACTAGTCTAATAACTGAATGTTTGGTTTCATATATTCAAAATAATGTTTCATCTGAATTCTGTAGATTAATATAAATTCCAAAACCACTTCGGTGGCCACATGGTTTAATGTCCTAATCTCACAGTATACTAGACTGCCTATGACACGGAGATCGAGGTTCAAATTCGAGTGTAGTTTTTCCAAATGGTTTTTCACTCTTCCGCCATGCGAATACAGATTCACTTACTCTAAATATAACAATTCTAATTTCTAAAACCACTAGTGTAATTTGTAAATAAGCGTACAACCCAAACAGGTAGTAGGCTGCAGTGCTAATATTTATATTTTGGTCATAAATTCAAGATTTTCATTGCACCCCAGATTAAAATAGGTCTAACATTTTTCTACTTACAAAAGCTGTGTAAAATAATTAAAACTTAATTTAGGTAAACATTAACACTTTCTTTCTTCTTTAATAAGTTACATGTATAAACTTCTTTGATATCATGAACGGTAGGTCCCCCCNCCCCCCCCCCTCCAGCTCCCCCAACCCCTTTAACTAAACACCACTGCATGCCATTTTACTAATATACTTTTATTCCTACATATGACTACAAATTGGAATTTGATAAAAATGGTTGAATTGGAAATCCTACAGAGGTTTTAAAACACCTTGCTCCGATTCCTATATTTCCAATATGACCATAATTAAAGTTGCTAGTGATAAATAAAGGAAGACTATTATGAGTTTAATTCTGCCTACTTTTTCCTGTTTCTATACATTAGGTGGGCTTTCTTAACTTATTTCTATCCTTTAGTTTATCTTACTATATTTCTTTCAAACCCACCTCAGTGGCTGCATGGTCTAAGGCGCTTTTCTCGCAATAGACTAGACTGCCGATAACGGAGATTGTGGTTTAATCTTGGTCAGGTATATTGGTTTTTTTTTCACCCTAGATGGTTTCTCACTCTCTCTCTAATGAAAATGCTGGTACACATTTAATATAAATTCACCCTTACTCATTCTTAACTCTTAGCATAATTAGAACAAAAGTGTATAACCCGAATGGATAGTAAGAAACAATTAAAAAAACTCCTCAAATCTCATCTTAAAAATAACATTTTAGCCAGTGCACCCCACTTTTAAACATTCAATTTTGAATTGAGTATTTTAAACCATGTAGACTTAACGTCATTATCTTCAAAGCCTCTATCCCCTCCAGCTCCCCCAACCCCTTTAACTAAACACCACTGCATGCCATTTTACTAATATACTTTTATTCCTACATATGACTACAAATTGGAATTTGATAAAAATGGTTGAATTGGAAATCCTACAGAGGTTTTAAAACACCTTGCTCCGATTCCTATATTTCCAATATGACCATAATTAAAGTTGCTAGTGATAAATAAAGGAAGACTATTATGAGTTTAATTCTGCCTACTTTTTCCTGTTTCTATACATTAGGTGGGCTTTCTTAACTTATTTCTATCCTTTAGTTTATCTTACTATATTTCTTTCAAACCCACCTCAGTGGCTGCATGGTCTAAGGCGCTTTTCTCGCAATAGACTAGACTGCCGATAACGGAGATTGTGGTTTAATCTTGGTCAGGTATATTGGTTTTTTTTTCACCCTAGATGGTTTCTCACTCTCTCTCTAATGAAAATGCTGGTACACATTTAATATAAATTCACCCTTACTCATTCTTAACTCTTAGCATAATTAGAACAAAAGTGTATAACCCGAATGGATAGTAAGAAACAATTAAAAAAACTCCTCAAATCTCATCTTAAAAATAACATTTTAGCCAGTGCACCCCACTTTTAAACATTCAATTTTGAATTGAGTATTTTAAACCATGTAGACTTAACGTCATTATCTTCAAAGCCTCTATACTTACACATATTCATTTTACAGGTGGTCCGCATAATTCGTAATCAACCACCTGCCGAGTTGGAAAAGAATAAAAGGAAACGCCGCTCTACAAAGTGTCTCTTGCTTTAAGAGCCTGCTTTGTTCTCAGGGGACAGACAGGTAGTCAGCAGAAACGAAATGTAAGTGCTCACAACCTTTTCTTGTTTCTTTGATGGACAATTCTCAAAAGAATCAAAGAACAAACCCAAACGCACATTGTAATTATATAAATATTTTATGAAATAACTAGGAAAACTAAAATTTTGTTAAAAAAATATGTTTGTTATCCCAAATGGCTGTTAATGTCAAGTATTAATATTAAAGTAATATATAAGAAGTTCAGAAACTGATTGTGCATTACAATGCTAAATCAAAGATGAGAACCTCTGTATTTTCTGTGCTCTCTATATTTAGAAAATGTTAAAATGTGGTAATTGTGTGACTGTTTTTTCTTGATAGAATATAAATATTGAGTTGTAACTGGAATTGATTTAGATTGCTTCTACATGTGACAATAATTCTATGCTATTGGCATATATGAGTGTTCTTATGGTGGGATGTTTATTTGAATTAAGATGCAATATAGAATGATTTAATTTATGAGTGTTTACTTTTTATATCTGTGTATATGTTAAGAAACAATTTAGTTTTAGAAGTGTACTATTATTTTGTTGTTTATCATTAGTTTTTTTTAACTATACAAAAAATTAATGTATTTGTATATAGTTGATTTAATTTTAAAGATCAGTATCTATTTATATAAAAATGAAACTGCCATATTTTCATTAAAAAGTCTAATACTGTATTATTGTTCAATACCTATTTTTAAGCTTGAAACACTACCAACTCATACATCGATTTTTATTAAAATTAAAGTTTTTATTACTAGTTGTTCTATTTTATTTGTTTATAACTTAAATTCATCTTTTCTGTACTTTCTTCTGTGTAAAACAAAATGCACCTCAAAAGTGAAGAGATTTTTCTTATTGATATATGTATACATAGTAAAGGTAATTTTTATTTTTCCAGTTATTTTTATGCAACACACCTTAATATTCTTTTGGGCTATTCACATATTTACACTAATTGAATGAGGAAGCTAGAATTTATTGGAACTGTAACCATGTTTATGTTGAGGGAAAGTGGGAAACAGTCTAAGAAATATAACCCTCACTACACATGATTAGGATTCAAACCCTAATCACCTTGTCATCAGCAATCTCGTCTATAGTGAGAGTGACACTTATATTAACCATTAAAGTAATTTACTGTAGATCTTGCAAACATATTAAACTATTATGATATTTATTGAATACAACTGAGTCCCCCTTCAATTAAATTTATTAGAACTAATAGTTTTGTTTGCCAGTAAAAAAGTTTGTCAACATTAGGCCTATTTTGGGGTGTTTTTTAGAACCCTAATTTATTGTCACTGTTGCATTTCTTTTGTTAAAATTATTAACTATAAATAATTTTATGCTCCAATTTGTATTTTTTTATTTTGCTTATTGCTTTTCCTCCAGGCAACAAAAGCCTAGAAAACAAAATATAGTTAGAATTTCAAATTAAATAACAGAATTTGATTTCCACAGACTTGTTGACAATGACAATATGGTTTGTATTTAAACATTTAATAATTCCTAAATCTGTTCTAAAATGTTTATTTGGCTAAATGCAACTGTTAAATAATGAGATATCATAAGATTACAGGTCATAATTTGTTTTTATAAGTTTAAACAAGATTGTCAAAATATTAGTAAAAGTTTATTTTTATATTCATAATTTTCAAAGGCCTTTATAAAAATCGTGTTTTTTTGTTTGTTTTGTTTTTCCAAGTAAACTACATATTAGTCACTATAGTTTTATTTGGTTTTCTATAGATCTATCATGATTTCAGCTTTATTGTTTCCTATACTCTAACATTCACAATTTCAATTCTTTTATACACTCAACCTCACATTAAAAATATGCTATTCATATACAGTAAGTCCTTGATTTTACGGACTAATTGGGAGGGCAAACCTCTCCGTAAAATCAGAAAGTCCATGAAATTGAGGTGAAAAATTTAGTGAGTTGAAAAATACAAGTAGAAAATATTTTTTGTGTTAATAATGCATTTTTATTACAATAAAGTAAGTAAAAGTAAGTTAATAATCTACACATTAAAAATAGCAGTGCAGTCTGTCTTTGCATTTAATTTCTATTCGAAGTTAAAAAAAACATGAATTTTAACAAATTGGTCATCATTAATTCTTTAACTGTGTGAAAGAAACATATCCATCTTCAGGTCTTGTAGCAGCTCTAACATCTTCTGCAATCTCTTCCTCAGTCATTTCGTAGTGTCCAGGATCCCCCTTGTCTGCTTCCAGCTACTCTTAAATTTGTTCTGCACTTGGACACATTTCCCCTCCCGCCAACAACGGCTCTTCAAAATCTTGTCGTTCCAATCCTTCCAAATAAATTTCACCATCTTTGTGCAACAGAATATTCTTCCATGTGTTAGAGAGAGTCGTGTTTTTGGTATTTTTATAGGCACTGCTCCAATTGTAAATGTCTGATTTAATGGTATAATTTCTTATGCTATCTAGTGTCTTCTTACCCCTATTATCCTTAAGCACATCAGCAGGCGGTTTAAGCACCTCCATCACTTCTTCTAAGAACTTCCTCCTGTACAAATGCTTACAGGCCATTATAACTCCTTTATCCATAGGCTGGATAAGCGAAGTAGTGTTAGGGGGTAAAGCCATTAACTTGATTTTTCCATCAGAGCTGCAAAGTTTCTCACAGCTTGGATGTGATGGAGCTTTATCCAAAAGTAAAAAAGCCTTGACTTCTTCCTGTGGGATCATAAGCACTTCTGTTTGGTATCGTCTAACTGCAGGTACAAAGTGGATGTTAAACCAATCGTTGAATATTTCTTGAGTAAACCAGGCCTTTGTATAACTGTAGTACAGCACAGTTGGGTCATCCATAATATCCTTCAGAACTCGTGGTCGTTTAGATTTGCTAACTACAGCAGTTTTTAACTGGTGACTACCGTCGGCATTGGCACAAACAAGAGCCTCTCTTTGCTTAGTTTTCTCCCTGGAACTGAGGTTTCATGTCTAAAAGCCTGTGTATTTTCAGGCAAAAACCTCCAAAAACACCATTTTCATCTGCTTTGTACAGCTGAGATAACATCAGTTCTGTTTCATTTATAATTTGATTCAACTTTTCCTTTAATGTCTGCTCATTACCAAAATCAGCACTCAATGACTCACCGCAGGTTTTTTGATTTGTGATGTGATGTGTCTTACTAAAACGCCACTACCAATTACTGCTCACTGTAAATCCTGATACATTCAAATGTTTAGCTAGCCTTTCAGCTGCAGCCTGAATTTCAGCACCCTGTATACCAAACCACTTGTTCTCTGTTGCACATACCATTTACAAATTGCTTCTTCTAATTCTTTATCTTTTGGTGATTTCAAGTTAGTCCTTTGATTAATCCTGCTGGTTGAAGGAGTTACGTCATATTTTAAAGAAAACAGTTTTACTTTTCCCTTAAGCTTTTTTATGTGACACAGTTTGTTTTGCAATTGAAAATTCCCTTAAAATATTAGTCACTGATACCCCACTTTCTATTTTTTCAATAATTCCTATTTTGGCACTTAAACTAAGAGATGTTCTTTTTTTTTGATGAAGCCATTTTAAACACGCACTGTTAAGTAAATATATGGAAATAAACAATAAACCACAGTTACAATATATAAACACGTCTCAAAGTACTGTACATGAAACAAGCCTAATGATCCAGTAATGAATATTAAACTAGGTTGCAGAACAACTTAATGCTACAACCTACATACCCCAATTTTAATGTGTTACCAAATAAAACTAAAGAGTATGCATAATAAAATAAATATTTAAACAAAGGTGACATGTTTATTTTATACAATATCACTATAACAATAAGGGGCTGTCCATAAGTTATGTCACTCTAATTTAGGATTTTTGATGCTCCTATTGCCACACATTATCACAATTTTGTGAATCCCCCTTATAATATTATGTAACAATATCATGCACTCCAACCTCATATTTAAATAGTAATTTTAAATATAGAGCCTATAAAACTCTTATATTGAAACGTGTTGGTATTTTTCCCAAACTCGACAATTGAAGTTGTTTGGTTATATGTGCACGCGTTTGGGTTGATTTCTTAATAATACATTATGGCTAGCCTCTAATGTAATATTGAGTATATTTAAAATTTGCTGATACTAAAGTGAAATGAATAAATATTAAGTTTCACAATGTAAAATTACCTAATTCTGAATACTGTCATTTAGTTTAAAATATGCTATAACTTTCATCTACTTGGATTTGATGGCTAAGCATTTAGGTAACAAAAATCATGTTATTATGATTGATTCTTGATCCTTTAAATACCAGTAAGTATACAGTTTGACAGACTTAGTTTTATTTTATTTTTCTGTTTCTTTATGGATGCTTAAACTTGATATCTAATAATTACGTTAATAAAAATATTTTAATATTTTCATGTGTTCTTTTAAAACAAGAAGCTTTCCAAAAGGTTCTTTATACATTTTTATGATGATATTTTCAATTTTGATGCATATATCTTTTTTAATCTCAATATTACTAGGCTTTACTAGTGTTTTAACTTGTTTCCAGTTTGTAGCAGAATCAATTTAGTAAAATGCCTCCATCTTCCTTTATCCTTCCACCATTCTTCCTCCTTTATTTTTTTCCCATTCTTCTCCTCTCAATGGTACACTTTCTATTATCTGCTCCTCCCATCTCTTTCTTGACACACACATTATTTATAAAATTAATAAAATTAAATTTACCTCGAGCTTTGATCCATAAACAAAGGATAAAACATTTGATTTCAATAAACATTGAAAGAAGAATAGAAGGAAAAACCCATCCACCCACCAGATAATGGTAGGTCTAAAATTTCAAATTTAAAACACATAGTAGAATAGTTTTTGGGGTATAATATGCCTATAATCTTGTAATTGTTTTTACCCTTTTGCTTAAATTACAACATGTTGTATCCTGGGCATTTCTGTGACATGCTGTGTTTTAGATGTTAAAATTTGTACAAGCAGTTTTCTGATAAGGATGTAGTTCTCGCCCTTGACTCCTCCTTTAAATATTTATCCTAAAACTAATAGTTGGATCATATTCAACTGAAGCCTAAACAAGAACGAGATATTGGCATAATTTAAGCTTGTGCAAACCTTTGAAAGTTTAGTAAGATTCAAATTGAATTCAAAATTTTGAATCTTAATATTGGAAGATTTTGATTTTGATTTGATTTGAAGTTTTGAATCTAAATAAATCCTATATCTAGATTTGATGGAATTAGCTCAAAATTTGAATGTATAACTCATACTTACTTAACAAATTAATATAATCAGACCAAAAACTAGTTAAGTGGTAGAGACCGAAATGAGAAATTAACTTGAGTTATGGATTGTGAAGGTGACCTGGCGGTCTAGGGGTATGGTGTCAGACTTCTATGCTGGCGGCCGGGGTTCAATCCTCGGTCCCGGCACAGATTTATCTGATTACCAAACCCTTCCTTCACCTCTGACAAGACATCTTGTGAATGTGGGGAATGCCGGGCCTCCACCGTGGTTCGGATTCCACGTTAAACTGTAGGTCCTCCATTTCATCTCACAATCACCCTACCATTACACATTAGCGTAAGTGCGTATAACCCGAACAGGTAGTAAGACGTGGTGCTAATAATAATAATAATAATAATATAGATTGTGAAGGAATGACATGTAGTTGTTTATGAAAGTGAATCTCTTCTATTTTAAAAAAGGAGCCACGTCCACCTTTTTAGTAAATATTAATCAACATTTGAACTATGATTAAAAGAGTGGTGTTATCTTTGTTTGATTTTTCACCTTTTGAGATTAGTGTTATGTATTACATTATTTAAAAAAATAAAATGTTGATTAACATTTTTTGAAATATTTTATTATTGGATTGGATTAGGAAACTTAACATAGTAAAATTATCCATACAAATTTGATTTGAAATAAATTATTTGATTCAGATTTGGACCTATTCTTAAAATAAAATTTTTTGATTCAATTTTTTAAGCATAAGATTTAACTAGGATTCAATTTGGATTCGACTCAAGATTAATTTGATAAAATAAATTTAGCATGATATTCGATTTTGATTCGACCACATTTTTTTAAGCATGAGATTCAATTCGGACTTGTCTTGAAATTCTTGTTAGGCATGAGATTCGATTCAAGTAAGCCAAAATTCGGATTCGATTTGAAATTGAAAATTATGGATTTGCACAGGCTTATATATATAATTACTGTAACCAAACAATTAATTTTAAGTTTTTGTTCTATTAGGTTTTATAATTGCCAAGAAACAATTTCATTTCCATGCTAATATAGTAACTAAATTTTATAAAACAGATCTTTGGTAAAAACTGCTCACTAAGTTGTTCTAAAATGTAATAAAATTAAGCTTGTCCAAAGATACCAGCCACTCACTTTCCTATAGTTTTGGTTTCAATCAGTAAAACAATTAATGATATTATTAAAATAAATTTGTATGGGTCTTTCAAAAGGGTGTCAATTTTAATAAAAATTTACAATATACAAACTAGACACATTTTTACTTTGTATGAGATAACATGGTTTCTTTGCTTGAATTTGCCAGCAAAAATAGTACCTTCCAACTGAACTTTTATAATTTTCTTCTTAGTACTCCTATAACAATTCAAAATTTGCAGTACAGAAAAAACATTTCCCTCTTTCAAAGACCATTGGTAATAAAAAAGTAAAGATGTGTTTGATCTGACTATTATGACAGTAAAATTTAACCAAGAGCAAATATTTAATGAGTTGAGAGTAGAGTTTTTTATTTAACCAAATCAAATAACTTTTTTTTTATCACAAATCTACGATTAGAATTTGTTTTTTATTTAGTATATTTTGCCAACTCAAATAATTTACATTGAAAGTCCAGCATTACAATTCCAAAACTGTGTGCTCATAGCTATCAAGGGTAGTGAATCATTGTTATATAGTACAATTTTCATAGGAAGGACTTTAAAAACAATACAAATATATGTTTTTTCAGTCGACAATGATAACATTTTACTATACTCATGTTATTTAAAGGTATTGGTGGTATCTCTCAAAAGCGACAGTTAAAGATTACATGACCTGACATGAATATAGTAGCCATATCCCATTTACAGTAACTTTGTATCTTATAATCAGGAAACACAGTTGGTGATCTTGTGACTACGAATTCCTCCATATGCTCATTGTTTCTTTCACTGTTAGTTCACATTCTTTCCACATGTAATGTAAACATAGTCGGGTAGTAGGTATGCAGGAGTGACTGCCTATTGGGAAATTGAGACAATGCCGGTTAGAGTTGCCAGCCAGTAAAAAACACTTAAATATTTAAGTTATGGTGTTTTTTTGTAAAGTGTACAAGTAAAATTGCTTTATTTTTAAAGAAAGAAAACTATTATTGTATAAAGCTCATGGTTATTAAAATGTGAAACTCTCATCATTATTGTATAACCTTTGGTGATGTGGGTTTATATAATAAAACTCTTGTCATACTAATTTAAAAAAACCCAGCCGCATTCACTTTTGAATTAAATAATGGCAAGTATCTTTATCGAGTTTTTTTCACATAATAGTGGCCATTCATTGTATTTAATCTTTTACTAATAACTTTTACAATTAGTTATTTCTTTATGGAGATTTTGAAAAAGATAAAAAGTCATCAGAAAATTAAATTTTTGTTGATGGCATAAATGATAAAAACACATATTAATAAATCGTAATGTAAATTAATTATTCAATGGGTTTTTAATGGTAAAATTAAAGCTATTCACCAAAGTTCAATTATTAGCTACTATTAAAAATGGGTCCTGAAAAATCAGAGGTATGTTAATGTATTCTCAGAGGAAATATTAAATTTAGTTTATTTTTGAGCTCAAATCTTAATACTTTTATGTTTTTTAAAATTTATTTTTGCTAACTTTTTTTATGACAGCCATAGATATCAGTGCAAATTTTGGGTTCAATTTTTATGAGAATTAATTAATGCTGGGATGTAAATGTGGGGTTGTTGATTTGAAAGTAATTAAATTTGAATTGCCAATTGTGGTATTGTTTGCATTTATAAATTAACTTTAATGTCGTGAAATATATTTAATCCCTCATTAATGGTGCAATTCCTGTGTCAAAAGATAGTTTTTATATGTTCATGGATATAGTCTGTAAAAATAACAGTGGTGAGGTGTGCTAGTATTCAGCTTGTCACTAGTAACTGTTGAAAATCAGATAATTAAATAAAATTGAAATGGTAAATTCAAATCATGAAAAAATATACTGTACTCACTCTTTTTAGTCTCTAAATGAAGCACATAATGTCTAGTGTTTCCACAAAGTAGAGTGGGTACCAGACGTGTTGGAAATACTGGACTGCGCGCACGTATGTGATATTTCACAACACTTGTTGAGAGTGTGGATTTTTTTAATTTTTGCCACACGGGAATGTAGCTACGCTGCGTGGCTTTAGGTGTGATTGAGCCACTAAGAACAATAAATCTGTTTCCTCCATTGTTGCATGTCACACTCTGTCCAGATAGTGGGGAATCTATTTGTTCCCTATTAGCTTTTAATTCAAATCTATTTTTACTTTTTTTTTCATTCTTTGTTATGTTTTGGTTTGAGGTAATCATTATACTAATTCATTATATAAAATAAAATAACAATTTTTGAAAATAAAATATTTAATGCATAGGTTTAAAAAGTTTGAGCTACTGTGTAGGTGTCTGGTGACACTTTATAAAAGGTCATACCTCACCACTGAAAAATCATTACTTTACATGATAGATTTATAAAACATTATTTCTAGATGATTAGAGTAAAATATTTACTTTTGATGTGAAGCTTTAATCCTCATGGCCAACCAAATAAACCATTATATATCAAGTTGAATTATATACTATTGACTTGATAATAATTGACATGTTTGTCATAAAAAAAATCAATTTTTTGCAAAATGTTGATTTGTGTGTATAAAGACTTGTAAGGAATCAAGTGTATTCAACAGCTTTAATTTTTATTGTTCAAAATGTGAAGACATTGTAAATTTAATAATACATTGAAACCTGTCTAGAAAAACCAATTTTCATTATTGAAAATAACAGTTTGGTTAGGTGGTTAATTTAATTTGCCGACCTACTAGCCAAATTAATTATATATTTTCTAATACTCAAAATGTGTACTGAGTAAATGCAATTCATCTGAATTTCCCAAATAAGTTGAGCAATTCCTACAACTGGCAAACAACCTACACTCATGCAAAAATAGATTAAATTAAATTATTGGCCTTATAGAGCAGTGGTATTTGACTTGGGGTATACAAAAACATCTTAGGAGTGATTGTGTAAAATTTTATACATATATATATATATATTGCTAGATGACCCTCAAACGCCTTGGAAGTTGGAACATACTATATGCAACAATTAATTTAGTACAAAAGTGGTATACTCTTCCCTATCTCGACCATTTTCTTTTTTCCTTTTTGAGAAATTTATGTGGACACATCCAGGTAACCCCGGCAATTGTTTAAAAACATTCTAAGTCAAATTTCACAAAAGTTAATTAAAAAAATTCTTGAAATAACATTAATTTTTTTTGAAATAACGCACACACCTTCTATAAGAGAAACACATTTTTATATACAGCAATAATTTCTATAGAATTAAAACATAATGTGAACGAATGAACATTGAACATTATTTTTTCCTAAGAGAGTATTTATATTCCATTCACGATAGGTTTTTACCTGGATGACAGTTCGAAAATCATATGTTTAGGTTTTGAGTTGCCAACACTTGTAAAAGATCACAGTTTTGTTATAAATATAAATATATTTAATTACCTGTTATATATTACATTAAAAATAATGTAAACTTAAGTTTTCTCATACTATTTCATTTTTTTAAATGATTTCTTTTTGTCCAACTCGAAACAATAGTTAAACACAATTAAAAGTACTTATTTTTCGTTTTGTAACGTTACTGATTTTGTTTATTATAGTGCATACATCAATAGCTTTTAATACATGCATCGTATTTACTAGGAAAAGAGAAAATTGTTGTCATATTTTTACATACAATACATGGTTTTATGATTATTTTATCGTATTTTGAAATATTTAACTGAATAAAGTATTTTCATCGACTGCATGTCTGCATCATTGTAAAAAACTTGTTTACTGTTATGTTCAATCATATGGTTTAAAATTCGTCAGTCGCCATTTTGAGGCTATGTTCGTTAGAAGTTTTTGTGAAAGTGATGTTAATATTTTTTTAGGGGAATAAAACTATAGATAAACTTTGTGTCCGACCTCAAATAAATATATAAATAATATTGGTCTAAATTACTGTGGTTAACTATCACATTAATATATTACCATCTGTTTTCATTACAGTCATCCAAAGTGATAGATGTCAGCTGTTGGTGTAGTGATATATCAGGGATTACTTCTAGTAACATTTTGAACTGTCATTCAGGTAAACTTAGCTGTGAATGCCTTATAGTAGCAGTTGGGTATTTTTTATGGTCTCTGGCAACAATCTTTAAAACAAATTGTTTCTCAGTTTCATCTTTTGTGTGGATGTTATTGTAATCCTGAATGAGTTTGACACCTCCTTCTGCAATGCCATTAACAACCACTCTCTTCTCAAAGGTTTTCAATTCCACTTTTGTAACCAAGATCATCCTTCCATGTTTAAGGGTCTTCATTGAGGAAATTGGTGCTGATAAAAATTCTTGTGAAGAAAGTTTTTTTACCAGGAGCTACAAAAGATGAAAACTCAATGTTTTTAAAGGAAGAAAAATCATTTTGGTGCATAATGTACCTCTTCACTTGATTTTTTCTTCTTTCTCTTCTTCACCTCTGTCTGCTTCCAGCATAATTTGAGCCATATTTGTCTTAACTGCTGTTGGAAAATTGTCTTCAAATAAGGATAGAGCCACAGTTTCGGTAACTAAGTACCAGAGGTGGTTGGAATTTTTTTTTCAACATCCTTACTGATTTCTGGATCAATATCCTAATAATTTATCAGTTGATGCATGAATAGAAAATCAAGATAAGGTGCTTTAATCTCTTCTGATGACAAAAACCAGGCTCGAATTTACACTCGAGCAAGAAAAATACATATTCTTCTTAAAGAGTTCTTCTCCTTTTGAGATAACTGAAATTGATTTTGAAACTGATATATCTTGAATGCATAAATTGCCTTTGTCATCCACCTAGCTTGACTTACAGCTCCTGATATACGAAACGATATCCCATTCTTAGAAATGTCACCAATAAAGATCATCCTTAACTCCAACAATGCTCGGTAATCATCTTGCTGCTGTTTCTGCATAGAAAGGTGGTGTTAAAAAAAATCCACGAATGGTAGAGCGGATATTATGACACTTCATTGTTACCAGTTATGTAAACGTTCTCATTGAGTTTCATCCAGGTTTCTCTAAATCTTTTGATAAGCGCCATGTCTGTACCATAAGTTACACCCATCAGTGAGTCGAAACAGCTCCGCAAAACTAACTCAAAAATGTGATGACGACAAGGGAGGTACAACAGGTCAAGATTGAACAATTTGTCTATATTTGTACAAGCTCCATTTACTCGACCTATGTTGATTGCTGTTGTATCACAGCAAAGTGCCTGAATTTTGTCGGTTACACCCCACTTCTCCATTGCTTGGTAAACAGCCATGGCTTGCTCTTCTCCCGAAGATGTTGGGATTTCAGGGACTCCCAACAATTGCTCCTTGCCTTGAAAAGTTACTATTATTGCCACTTTATCAACCTTTTCAACACCTGTGAGTGCTGGGAGCGGCTTTCCATCCCAGTGCAACACTCATTATTGGCAATCGTTTAGGTTAAATTTGTGTTGAATTTCTGTGTGTCTCGCTTCTCTAAATTTTTTTCTAAGGTGTGAAAAGAAGTGCAATTTATTACCAGGTTTTCAGTATCACGCCTGAAAGCTTCTGCAGGAGCCATTAATATGCAAACCCCATTTCTATCAGTGATTATGCACCTCTCAAAAACTTCAGATAAACAGGGAGTAAAAAACTGCAATCTACCTCAAGTTGCTGTAACTGTTGCTGCTGCGGTTGTTGCTGTTGCTGATATTTGCTGAACCATGACAGAGGAACTTTCACGCTCGTCCCCACCATCACTGCTTTGGGTCCTTGATGTTGAATCCTCGGTTTTTGATGTAGCAAGGTGATGAGTAGCAAAATGTTGTTCCATTTCTTCATAAGTCCTTTTTTTCCTGCCAGCTTTCATTGTAGTGCACTTCAGTGTTCTTTCTTCCTTGTGTTTTAGTGTTTGATCTACACCAACCATGGAACCCGGTCGTCCTTTTTGCTCTGAAGCATTAAGACATTCTTATTGTCTTCATTTTTAATCTGTCCCAAAGCAATTCATGTTTTTTGCCAAAAAATGGAAACTTCTTGAATCCCCAATGCTGCACTTTCCTTTGTTGTAATATTTACAACTCTTACATTGTAGGAAAAAAACACTTAAAACTTGTCGGTTCGAAGGTAGTTTGGCTCCGACGATTTGATCGGAAATGTAGCCAACAAGAGGGACATAAAAATCTTTTCTTAACTTGTGTGATGAACTACCTGAAGAAGTTGATGCCACTTAACAATTCTAGGAAGAACATGTCACAAAAGTCACTCCACACCAGAGCCTGGATTCACTAAAGTAAGCAAATAGTTGCGCCGGCGCAAGTTTGAAAGATGTTCTCAAATCCCTATTCACTAAAAGAAGCCGGCCAAATTTGAGAGTAAAGTTGCGCTTATTATTTGCCATCACTCAAGAGTAGGCGCAACTATTAAATATGATTGTCACTTCAATAAATTTAAATGACGGCTTATTATCGTATTGCTTAAAATATAATTAGTTACCTAACCGTACTCCAATTAATAATAAATTAATATAACATATGTCTGCACAAAATTTGTTTTAATTTATATAGTGGTAACAAAGCATTTACCTACCTTTTATTGTTGAATTTTTACATTCAAACAAGGCAATGCCATTTCTTGCATTATTACAAAACAAAACCACGAACTGTGTAATCTTTGTCTAGATCCAAAGAGGTTTGTATTCCTCAAAGTCCAAAGATATATCGTCTCTAAATATAGTGATTAGTATAGCTTTAGAATAAGTTTTAAAGTTTCTCTAAACATTATATTAATGGAACTTAAGCTTTAAACTAATAATATAAATAAATACTATAGAATGTATATCGTTTTTGTAAAGCATCCATCTAATTTTATTGCTAATTTATAAGCAAAATGTTTAGAAATGTTTGTATTTGCTATCATTTTCATTAGAGATTTAAAATAAAGTAGCCTTGCCTTTGAAAGTAAATTCTTCACAAGGATTGGTCGAAAAGAGCGCAATTGGTGATGTCACTATAATCTTGCCACCAGTTTGCGCTTTGTTTAGTGAATACGGAAATGGAGTAAATAATAAGGCACATCTTTGAGAGTATCTTGTGCCGGAGCAGAATTGCACTCATTAGTGAATCCAGGCCCAGCAGCACAAACAGTTCTGAAACAATAATTGAAAAATCATTCATCAATGACATCATCATATTTGGTTACAAAATAAGTAAACGAAGTACATAACAAAAACGGAGAGGTTATAAAATAAGTTTATCTAATAATATTAATGAAAAATCGCAAAACATAATTCACACGGCAAATATTTGGTGATATTTCATATTAACTTAACAATAGCAAATCATATGCTATGGCGGGGGGAGGGGGAGGAATTGCATTCTAATTAAATTAATGAAAACTCACATTAATTTCTATTACTAGTGCTTACAAAGTACAACTAAAATAACTATTTTTTTATCTGAAAAAATGACTTTCCGGGCGAAAATTTCAAAACTTCATGGTCAATGAGGGTCGCCTCGCAGTTGTCCGATTGAGCTAAAATTTTGCACAGATCGTTTTTTTGTTGATTGAAACAAGATAGGGAGGTGAGAGCTTAACTTTTAGAAAGTTGAAAAATAAAGGCCACCCTTATATATATAATATGTCATTAAAAACATTGGATAATCAAGGCATATTTAGGGTTATACAAGAGACCCAGATGTAAAGGAAATCCAATGTGGTTGCGACAGTTTAATTTAAATATTGATTATATAATGTGTGTGACTTACATTATGCACTCAACAAATTTGGGGGTTCACAGTTGAAGAGAAACTTATCTCTCAGATTACACGAACAATGAAGGTCGAATACCACTGTTGTAAAGTATACCAATTATTTAAAATACTACACTGGGTGGAAATTGACTTTAGCATATATACTGTACCAAATTTAATCTCCACTTATTAAGAATATGGTCAACCTTGAACAATTAAATACTGTAGAAGTGACAGTATAAATGCCGATCTCGATCTACCAATGGTTATGGTTCAGTGACAGTTCAAGTAGCTGATTAATCCAGAGGCCCATCAAATACTTAGTCTTAACTATGAGTGAGTAATGAATGACCCTGGGTTGGGTATGGTTTTTGGATAGTTCACTGCTAGAACTTTAGCATGAAGCCAAATGTCCCAGGTTCGAGTTTCGTATTCAGGGGTGATTATTCCACTAATTTAATTAAATTAAAATACTAAAGTTGATTTACAGACTATGGGATGGTCTAGCAACCTTAAATTATTGGAATTCGCTTTAATAGAGCCACGTCGCCCATTGGGAATAAAATTTGGCAAAAAATATAATTGAAAAGCTAGCTAGAAATATGGTTAATGTGGACAGGTCTCATTGTAACGAAGTATATCATCTTGCTCACAAGTGTTTAATATGTTGACTGAGTGTGTGAATGTGTTTATTTATCAGTTGTAATTTGAAGAATTAGCATGAAGAAATAGATAGGCTGTGCTGGTCACTATAAACAAAGAATTTTAAAACAGAAAAGTGTTAAAAAAAATAATTTATGAAACAAAGTGCATGTCATAACTTTATAATGTAACATATGAACGAATTTAGTTATTTAAACACAACTGCAGACTTCATATTGAAGTAGTTCTTTGTGGTTTTGTTATTGTAAGACAGTAATATGTATTGCATTCAATGGTACAAACATTACCTACTCATTATAGACTTTAAAATTTCAAAGGGCCCAAAATATTTTAAAAAAATTTGGAATTTATTTATAATTTAATCGTTTATTGGAGAAAGGTCACATGTCCTTAAAGTTAAATTTTACAGAAGAAACAAAAAACTAAGTAACTAATTCTGGACTAAGGTAACGTCCAAACCAAAATTGACCAATATTAAGCACATGAAAATACATGCTTAGACATTAGAATAAAGTCAAAATGTAAAACCAGTTTTATATAAGAGGTATATAAAAGCCGTAGAAATGTGTTCTTTCAATAATAAATAGGACGTTCTTTCAATAATAAATAGGACATTCTTGATAAATCTTAAGTTTTTCTTGGTATTTAACTTATTTTTACAACAATTCAATGTAAATATTTTTAGGAAAGTCCATTACAATAAGTTGATCAATAGAATATTAATACAAAATGGGCGTATATTAGCAAATTTGTTAATGTTAGGCAACATTAAACACCGAAATCCAGAATAAGACTATGATTATTATTAAATAATCACATTGAAACTTAAATACACAGTACTTTTGCACTTGACCTTAGGCCTCCTTTAGTCTTTTGAGAATTCATTATGCATCATCATCATCATCATTTATCTTGATGAAACCTGGATTCATCCCTCTTACACTGTGAGTAAATGTTGGCAATGCCCAGAAACAACAGGCATGTTGAAAAATGATGACAGAGGTGGATTATTGTCCATGCCGGCTCAGAGCAGGGATTTGTATCAAATGCATTTCTTGTTTGATGGTTCACTGTTGGCCATTCAAGTATTTCTTCGTAAAAGCCTAGATGCAACTGAACTTACATATAGCTGAGCTTACATTCCTAATATCATCTATCTTTTCCTTGTTTATTAGCTTCATGTCCTGAAAAACTTTAGATGTTGGCAACTTATAGTTCCATGGATAGTGTTGTCATCAGTTTTGTGAAGGAGCTTGAGTGTGTATTGTTGCAGCCTATCAATGAAATTGAAGGCACAGACATTCTCTGGAGATTTTGCATCGAATACAAGGATCAAGTAATGTGAAATTTCAAATGACACTTTTATATCATTTGGAACATTACTACCGAGTGATTCTATAGAATGTGTTATTTTCTTGTCATGTTCCTGCCACCAAGTCTCAAAATCCAAAATATCAGCAGAGTTAATCACGTTGACACAGAAGTTACCTTTCTTGCTTACCTCTGATATGTAATGTGCATACTGATCAGGTTGGTAAACTGTGACCATCTTCTTCAGTTACATCTTTATTACTCTCTATTGTGTCCATCTGCTTAACAGTCCCACTATAACTCTGGTGTTGTTCATCTCTTGAGTTTGCTCTCTTTATGAATATTTTTATTTCCTCGTTTTCCTTTTTCATGTCCTACATCATTTCCTTCTACAGAAGACACTGATTCACTTCCAGTAGCATCCATATTTACAAGCTAACTGATTAATGCAAGGCATAATGGGAGTTGTAGACAGCCGTTTACTATTGAAAAAGCACATGTCCAGGACATGTATACTTTCAAAAACAAATAAAAAGTTTTGTTATTTATATCTCAGTGACTAGCGCTAGGAAATGTGTTATTCCTTTACAGAAAGGGCCGCAGACATGCATAGAGTAATGTAACTCATATAACTCAATTTCGCAAAAAAGTGGACAAGTGACCTTTCAATAATAATCGATTCGATTATGTTCCTAATTGTTTTTATTAGTTTAAAGAAGGTTTGATAAACTCATCACACTTAAACTTTAAAATACTGAGGGACACACATTTAAAAAAAAAGCAATATTGCAACTATTTTAACTAAAAAGAACTACAACCGAGTAACTTTTCATTACAAACAGAGTAATTAAGAAACCATCCTCTAATTTTTTTTACAGAAATATTTGCTGCTTCTCTAAATCATTCTTTAAAAAATCGATCATCTGATAAAGAGTTTGAATTTGATGCCATTAAATGTGACTAAAATTTAAAATTCCCAAATGGTGTCTATCTATAGCTCTGATAAAAGAATATTCGGTCCAAATTGTAATATAAGATCCATGGGCCCAGAGAATCATGGGATCGGTGCTAGTTTGACTTGCCTGGTTCTTAATTTGTGCAGTAAATGGTTGACTTACCCATTAAAATATATTGCACATTTATTAACTTTTTTTTTCTTTTGCCTAATTTATTCGAAATGGAGGGCAACGTGAATAAATATTGCCAGTAAGCTGGTTGATATTTGGAATAGTATGTTCATCAATATGTTTTTGAATCGTCAGAACTCAATAAATTATAATCACTAGATCCATGATGATATTTTTTCTAACCACAAAAGCACAAATAATACAAGAACTTTCAACTCTAAGTCATTACAACATAATTTGTAGCCTTTAAAAATCTAGTCAACTTATAATTAATGGTAGTAAGAAATCTAAGCTCAAAGCATTGTTTAATTTAGTGGTAGTATCCTTTTTGTCGGTGCAACCCTCCTTGTAGTATTATTTTATTTAGAAGCCAACGAGTAAATAAATTAAATATTGTCCTTTTACTTACTTGAGGCCTTCTTCTCTTCTTACTTTTACAATGATTTTTTGGTGCCCTAAAAATGTTCCTAAGGCTGTCAAATGTCCATATCCAAAGTAATTTTATTTCACACAACATTTGCTTATTGGTTTACAAAGGTTCTATCTTATCTCTTAGGTGTTTTATGTATCCCCTTTATAAAATAAAAATAAAATTGTGACCCCATGATAACTAAAGGCCCCAAATGGGGTCTCAACCCCAGGATTGTGCACTACTGGTTTAATAGAGCTTTAATTTTTCTTAACATCATTTTTTAATATCCCACCTACATGGTCACATCAATGCATAATAATTATACTTGGGATTCCAGTCATTGAAGGGGGTGTACATTTCTTCCATTATTTTCTACCCAAAATCAATGAAGTACCCATACTATGTAAAGTAGCAAACTTACTTTGCATTCTTCCGCATTGGTATAGCTTATAAGATAGGGTCATAGATTGCTACCTTTTAGGGTAAACAAAGTGTACCTACTTCACATCACAAGCACAAGAAATCAATTTATTTTCCTTGAGTTTCCCCCAGTTTCAAAACTGATTGTACTGAGCTGGTTTCTCAATTACCACGAGGCCTAGTCTTATGTATGTTGTGCGATATTGTGGGCTGATAAAACCATAAAGATATCTCTTACACTAGTTATTTTGTTGGTTTGAGAAGATGCAGAATCAATTCCTTATCAAATATGTCACCAATTGTACCATTGAACGCAGCTATGTTAGTAGATTTTCTTAAAAGTGTAACACAGAATGTTCCATAAGCTTTGCAATTTAGACTTGTACACATTATATTATCATATTGTATTTATTTACATATTGTTTGTATAGCAAACAAAAGTGAAAGATTTGGTTTCTTGATGTTAACAAAATGCATTGCTGATACGTTAGTCTAACATGAGATTTGTACAGGGTTTGTTTTATAACATATTTACACAGGGACACAGATAATACCTGAAACACTAAATTCTGAATAGAGAACTTATAATAATGCTATCTTTAGTAACCCTTAGGATTGTTTCCAAAAATATGTAATCACTGCAATAAACAAACAACACTTAACATACAACAGGAGACATTATAGTAGAAGTTAAATCGGGGAGTTTTTTTAAATGTCTGGAAAACCTGGAAAAATCAGGGAATTTTATAGTAACACTTTTTTAGTCAACCTGATTTGATTTGCTGGATACTGCTGAGTTACACCATTTATTCCTATTTATTAAATATTTTTTAACTTGGAGTGGGAATGATGGATGGAATTTGTTTAAGCCTGAATCTTGCTAATTTGTAATTAGTCTATCCTGTGTGACTTATGGAACTTTTGAAAATATAATAATGCTAATAATGTCTAATACTGGATGTTTTTATAAATGTTTACATGTAGTGTGGCTTATTTGATGTACTCACAACATTTTATGACATAATAAAAACGTCATTTACATAAGAGAATTGGCTGTATTACTTTTATTTTTGACCTGTACTTTTGATGAAAAATTATAACAATCAATCGAGGGAAAAGGTTTGTATCATGGCAGTAAAAAAATGTATTTCCTTATGGTGTCAAAACAAGTGTATAGGAAATTATTTTTAATTTTATATATTATTGTTTTGAAACATGTTTCGTTGAGGTACTGATTTTTATTTTAGCCATGTGTCTTACTACCTGTTCGGGTTATACACTTAGATAAAAATTGGTACTTATTTTGTAAATAAAATAAATATATTAAACTATGAGAAGTGCTAGAAAGAAGATTGGGACCCTAATAATAGTAATAACATTATTTATTAAAGGTGACCTGGCGGTCTAGGGGGTAAGGTGTCAGACTTCTATGCTGGCGGCCGGGGTTCAATCCTCGGTCCCGGCATAAATTTATATGATTACCAAACTCTTCCTTCACCTCTGACAAGACATCTTGTGAATGTGGGGAATGCCAGGCCTCCACCGTGGTTCGGATTCCACGTTAAACTGTAGGTCCTCCATTTCATCTCACAATCGCCCTACCATTACACATTAGCGTAAGTGCGTATAACGCGAACGGGTAGTAAGACGGTGCTAATAATAATAATATATATTAAAGTTTTGCAATAGTGCACTAGGCTAAATCATGGTTTAAATTAGTAGAGATAACCAGCACACTTACCTTGGTGATACTGGAGTAGAAATAGTTAAGAGAGAACACTAAAAAAAACATACATTCAAGGACAAGCGTTCACTGTCACAGACAGCTTCATCAGGTAAAGAGAATAGACTGATGCTCTGGGGAAAACTGCAAGGTTGACTATCCAAAGCCAACTACTTTTCCGTTATGGTATCACTGTGTAGATGGCAGTACTATGAATAAATAGATAGAAAAACTAAAAATTGTGTTATATACCGTATTATTATTGTGACATTGAATGTAATAATAAGTGTGCTGGTAGGAAGGAGAGGAATTACCTAAGGTTGAGGTTAAGGGCTTGTCTGGATTTGACAATATATTGTTGGGCCAGTTCCCATATCCTCAGTTGTGAAGGGTTGCATATTTCTTTGTTCGGGGATTTGACCAAGATTATCAGTCTACTCTCTTGACCTGATGAAGCTGTCTGTGGCAGTGAACTCTTGTCCTTAAAAATGTGTTTGTGTCTTTTTTTAGTGTTCTATCAAGTCAATTTCTACTCCAGTATCACCAAAGTAAGTGTGCTGTCCATCCCTCCAAATTTAAACCATATATATATATATATATGTGAGTGTGTGCATATAGCTAAAAATAACTACTTAATCCAAGTCTATGGTATGATAAAATAATACAGACTTAGATAATGCTTGATACTACGGATAAATAGAATGCAAAAAGTTGAATATAAGAAGTGATTGTTAATGCGTCATAGCATTATTTTTAATTAAAGTCAAAGCATTAGATAAAACATACAATGATATGAGTAAAGAGGTTAAACACTGGAGTGTTGTTAAATAAATGGTTAAATATTTAACAGTAAGCCGCAAGTCAGGAGAATAATAAAAATAATGTACACAGTAGTAATTAAAATAACAGGTGTTAGTAACCAGAAACAACATTAAAATTGAGTAAGAATACAAATAGAATAGAATGGGTTAACTCACTTTTTAAAGTAAATTACAGCAGTATGAATGAAAATTTAACCAATTGTAAATCTAAAAAATAGAATTAAATTGAATAAAGTAGAATTTAAATAAAAAGTAATAGCAAAACGTTGAATGTAAACAATGTAAAATTAATGAAAATGAATTAAAACTTGAAAAAATAACATGAGTTGTAAACATAATTGAAAAGATTTTAAGTTCAGAGATAGTCAAATGATGTTTTTTAACCTGGTTATAAAATAAATAATAGTGTAAGAGTTAAATGAGAAAAATGTAAAAACAACTTAATGGTTTATAAGATTACATGAAAAACAAGGGAGGTCGTATAACCCATTATCTAAGTCCTGTCATAAGGATTAAACTTCCCTTACTCCTTTTCTGGTGTTTCTGTAATGATGTTTACAGGTGCTCTATTATTCCGACATGTTTCGGTGCTACAGTAGAAGCACCATAATCATGGAGTCCGAATAGGTGTTGAGACACGAGAACTAACAAGGGTTGTGGTGGTTATAGCCTAAAGGATTTAACCTAAGACACTTATGTTTCTGGTGGTTATATCCTAACACACGGCCATGTCTGGTGGGTATAGCCTAAATCACTGTTATGTCTCAAGTGGTTATAGCCTTAGACACTGCTATGTGTCTGGTGAGTATAGCCTAAGACACTGCTATGTTTCTCGTGGTTATAGCCTAAGATACTGCAAAGTCTCTGGTGATTATAGCCTAAGACACTGTGCCATGTTTCTGGAGGATATAGTCTAAGACACTGCTATGTGTCTGGTGGATATAGCCTAAGACACTGATATGTCTCTGATGGTTATGGCCAAAAACACTTCTATGTTTCTGGTGGGTATAGCCTAAGAAACTCCCTTGTCTGGTGATTATAACCTCAGACACTGGCATGCCTCTGATGGTTATAAACTAAACACTGCTATGTCTCTGGTGGTTATAGCCTAAGACCCTGCTATGTCTCTGGTTGGTATAGCCTAAGAAACTTCCTTGTCTCTAGTGGGTATAACCTAAGACACTGTATCAGGTGTTTATAGCCTAAGACACTGACTGCTATGTGTCTGTTGGTTATTGCTTACGAGACTAATAGTTCTCTAGTGGTTATAGCTTAAGTCACTGTTATGTATCTGGTAGGTATAGTCTAAAGTACTGCTATGTGTCTGGTGAGTATAGCCACATTTTCCCGAGGGTCGGTCCCACCGAGTGGCTTCTGTGACCTCTCCCCACAATGCGAGCTTCTACACCTTTACGAGGTCCCGATTTCTAGCAAGTGAGCCGACCACACTCCCCCACCAGCCTTTCGAGGGGGAAGTCCACTCATAGCGGCAAGCCGGGAGCTCCGTGGCGAACCCCAATCTCTGAGTGGAAGGGATCCCAGTTGTTCGGGATTAGTCACGATTGTTTTGCGGAAAGGGCTGACTCTTCCCAACCAACCTGGGCCCAGATCACTGGGTATTGTCCGTGTTAATTTTACAGGGGGTTGACTACTCCATCAAACCAACACTCGGGGTGGGACCCGGTGCGCCGGACGATCTTTTAAGGTTGAGGTGACAAACTCCCTTCCAACGTTCCTCTTTTATCCGAGCTTACAACTGGCTGATCCTCCTGCACTTGATGAACCGCTGGGGGAAGTCTTTACAGCCTCCTCCCCAACAGACATTCCCGCCCGGGAGTCCAGGCAGAGTTTTTAAAATAGGGACATTCGAATCCAAACTACATCTCCGGAGATATCCCCCAAAGAGCCTTCTAGCTACGCCATCCCTAGGCTCAGAAGCCCTATATGGTTCAACCACTGATACCCATCGGCAACGGAACCTTTTCGCCGGACATGGACTGAAGTCCATAAGTGCCATTCCAGGTACTCGGGCACCCGAAAAATCCAATACCAGCCCTTCCATGCCAGCCTGCCTTGGGTAACTTGAGAAAAATCCCCACTCCACTGGGACCGGATGAAGCGAGGAGTTGGCTCCTCCTAGTGTTCGCCCAACTCTAGAGGAGGTCAGGAACTCAGCCTCCGAACAGTCGTCTCCTCAGACCTTGTCTCCTTTCCCCAGGACTTTCTCTCAAATCTTCCCGGTCTTTGGCTGCCGCCCCTTCAGCACCCTCCTTGAGACCGACTGCACGGAGCTGCCCCGCGGGGACCTCGAGGAGGTGCCTTGACCAGCTATCCCAACTACATGGGTACGCACTACCAACCGCTTAGTGCATGTCAAGGGGCCTCGCCCTTCACACACAGATGACCTTATTGAGGTATTAGCTATGTCGGACTCCAACATCCGCACACATTGCACAGGGGCCGCCCCGTGGAGGCGACCTGACAGGATTTTTAGAGATCTGCCAGTACCGGAAGGTGGCAAAAACAGTCTAGTGCTTGTTTATATGAAACGTGTGTGGCCAGACGGCAAGTGAGTCGCGCCATCCGTTCCTCCTCTCTTCGTCCAGGTCCAGTCCATTCTTCTTCGCCCAGTAGCGCCCAACCCTTTCCCTAAAGAGCAGGTCCATCGTCAACACCCATGCAACAACAGGCAAAGCATCGTGTGAAACTGTATTGTACCTATTGGTGACTGCGAGAAGTGCATACCTCTGTGGTCTATGAGTGATGATCCTGCTGCTGTTAACCACCATCCGTATCATATAGGCGCACCGGCCATGTGCACCGTCGGGTGCCTCATCGCTGAGTGATTCTCCTTGAAGAGGGTCATCTTTGTCTTCTCCCTTCTAAAACGAGAGCCGGGCCTCCGCTCCCCACGTGATCACCGTATCCATGACGCTCTCCAGCTTGATCTTCGTGTTTCCCCTGACGAGTAAAAGACCGTCATCTGAATAGGCATAACAACTGACCCCGTCTTTGAAATGCAGTTTCAAGAAATCTTCAAAGATCAGTAGCCACAAGGATGGACACAGTATTGACCTCCGGGGGCAGCCCTGAGTCTGGACCTTTACGGACTCCGTCTGCTCCAAAAACAGCTCGGTCGTCCGGTTCCAAAAGTAGTCTCTCACCGCCTCATACAGGTTTTTCGGACATTCAGTTCTCCTCAGCTTCTCCAGGATCCCCTGCCACCAGGCACTGTAGAAGGCGCACGAGATGTCCAAGTAGATGGCCAGCACGTATGGGCAGTCACTCTCGGAGACGTCGTGAAGGACCCTCTCCAGAGCATCTACTGTTCCTATTCCGGGATGAAACCCATACTGCCGATCATCAAGCACATCATATACCTGTATATAGTCCCAGAGCCTCGAAGCTGGCGGCTTATCCATCACCTTACCGAGCAAGTTGAGCAAAGTCAACGGTCGGTAAGACTTCGAATCCGTTGGGTCCCAATCCGGTAGCTTCAACAGTATCCTCAGCTCTCCTGCCTTCCATTGTCGGGGAAATGGCCCTCCAGCATCATCTGGTTAGCTATCGCCAGCAGGTATTCGGAGATTAAGCTCCAGGACTTCTTCACTATCTTCACCGTCAGGAGATCTAAACCAAGGCTTTCATGTTACGGCAGCTTCGGACCGCGTCCTGTAGCTCCTCTCTGTTGAAGAGAGAAACGTCCACTCCAGCGTAGTTCTCTATCCCCTCCGCTCTCAGGGCTCGATGTTTCCCAGTGTCCCTGGTAGGGTCATCATCTTGGACAATTACTCTCAACACCGCCCTCGAAGTATCCGCAGCATCATCTGTAACAAGATCATCAACGCTTAGCCCAGCCATGACCTCTGCCTGTCGTGCCGTACCCATGGCAAGCTTGTAAACCAAGCCCCATGTGCTCAGACTCCATCAAGAGTCTGGTCCAGTTGGACGTAACCTCTGACCCCACTGGGCAAAGGTCATCCTCCATTCAGAGAACCGATGAAAATTGGTTTCGGCTTTCACCGTGCGTCTCAGACCCCTCCGCCGACGCTCAAACTCCGTCAAGAGTCTGGACGCGGATCTAGTTGGATGTAACCTCTGACCCTTCTAAAGAGAGGTCATCCTATGACCTGTAAACCGACGGCGATTGGTCTCGGCCCTCACCAGGTGCTTGGACCATTCTGCCGACGCTCAGAGACCGTCAAGAGTCTGGACTCTGGTATAGTTGGAAGTAACCTCTAACCCCTCTACCTAGAGATCATCCATCGACCAGAGAACCGACGGTGATCGGTCTCGGCCTTCGCCAGGTTCTTGGACCACTCTGCCGACGCTCAGACTCAGTAAAGAGTCTAGACGCTGGTCCAGTTGGACCTTACCTTTGACTCCTCTAATAAGAGGTCATCCACCAAACTGAGAACTGACGGCGATTGGTCATTGATTCATCGGGTGCTCGACCCGATCTGCCGATGCTCAGACTCCGTCAAAGGTCTGGACGCCGGTCTAGTTGGACGTACACCCTGACCCTTCTAATGAGAGATCATCCACCGACCTGAGATGCGACGGCGATCGGTCTCGGCCTTCACTGGGTGCTCAGACCACTCTACCTACGTTCAGACTCCGTCTAGAGTCTGGACCTGACCTGAGTACCGACGGCAATCAGTCTCGGCCTTCACCGTGTGCTCGGACACCTCTGCTGATGCTCAGACTCCGTCAAATGTATGGACGCTGGTCTAGTTGGACGTAACCTCAGACCCCTCTAATGAGAGCTCATCCTCCGACCTGAGAACCAATGGCGATCGGTCTTAGCCTTCAATGTGTACTTGGACCTTTCAGCCGACGCTCAAACTCCGTCAAGGGTCTGGACGCTGGTCTAGTAGGACGTAAACTCAGACCCCTCTAATGATAGATCATCCTCCAACCTGAGATCCGACGGTGACCGGTCTTGGCATTTTCCAGGTGCTCGGACCCATCTGCCGGCCCTCAACCTCCGTCAAGAATCTGTATACCATTCTAGTTAGACGTAACCTCTGACCCTTCTAGTGAGAGGTCATCTTCCGACCTGAAAACCTACGGCGATCGGTCACGGCTTTCACGGGGTGCTGGGACCCTCTGCCGACGCTCAGAAACCGTTAAGTATCTGGACGCCAGCCTAGTTGGAAGTAACCCTTGACCCCTATACCTAGAGGTCATCCTCTGACCTGAGAACAGACGGCGATTGGTCTTGGCATTCACCAGGCGCTCGAATCCTTTTGCCGACCCTCAGACTCCGTCAAGAGTCTGGACGCCGGTTTAGTGCCTTAGGCTCTACTCACCAGAGACATAGCAGTATCTTAAGCTTTACTCACCAGATACATAGCAGTGTATAGTCTATAACCACCTGAGACATAGCAGTGTCTTATTCTATAACCATTTGATACATAACAGTGTCTTAGGTGCTACCCACCATAGACACGGTATGGTATTTTCTACTACCCACCAGAAACATAACAGTGTCTTACGCTCAACCCACCAGATTCATAGCAGTGTCTTAAGTTCTACTCACCAGAGACCTGGCAGTTTCTTAGGCTTCATTCACCAGAGACATGGCAGTGTTTTAGGATATGTCCACCATAGACATAGCATTGTCTTAGGATCTACTCACCAGAGACATAGCAGTTTCTTAGACTATATTCACCAGAAACTTAGCAGTGTCTTAGGCTATTCCCTGCTGAGACATACGAGTGTCTTTAGCTATACGCTACGGAGATATAGCAGTATATTAGGTTATACTCATCAGAGACATAGCAGAGTCTTAAGCTATACTCACAAGCGACATAGCAGTGTATTAGGCTCTACCCAACAGAGACATAGCAGTGTCTTTTTTATATATATATATATACAATCTCCTTATACAATAATTGTTCGGCATCTTATTTACTGTAAATCGGGTCTCGTTCTGCTCATTTCATATTACAATATGCCTTTTATATAGTTAATCTAAAAATTGTACTCATAAACTTTCTGAAATATAAACATATACTACTACTAAAACTACTTGTCCTTTTATGGAGCTGTGCATAACACGAACTGTTAGTAAGACACGATGCTAATAATAATAATATAGATTACAAATTTACCTGGACCTTTCCCGGTTAGCAGCTCTGTCTACCGTAGATTAATACAATTATTTAATTTATGATAGCTTATACTATACTTGTCCTTTTTTCCCTACTGAAGTTATTTTGACTATATATATTTTTTCCTTTTGATATGCCTGCTTTGGACTTAAATCTAACTTAACCTAACTTATAACTAGTGCTGTCGTCTACACAATCAGTTTGTACCTTTTTCTTGTAGGAAGTCCCATTTCCATTTTCTTCTCTGGTCACTTCCTACCGTGGCCAGTCGACATCTCTGGAGTACTTGATGTCTCCAGCCCAGCATCACGCTTGTTTACAAGCGAGCAGGGCTCTTTGAGTAAGGAACAACTTCCGACGTCTCATCTGTATCCACTTACTTTCCTTTTCCCCTAGCCTGTATTCCAGGCGTCCCTGGTTCCTCAGCGTTATTCATCACTGGTATCTCTGAGACTTCTTTCCTCGGCTAGAGCTCTAGATATTTCCAGAGTCCATCAAAATGTAGTCCACCCTCCCTTTTATTACACTTTCTGTATTTTGTTTCACCAGTTTGGTAACGTTTCGTCTAAGTCTGATGTTTCTTCTCCTTCTCCATCGTCTTCACTCGTCACTTCTTCCTCAGTTGTGTATTCCTATTTGTTTTGTCTCACATCTTGGTTCTGTCTGTCTCTTCTTTCTTTTAGTTCGTCTATGTGTCTGTCCCTTTCTGCTTTCGATACCCTGTCTGCTATCTCATCGAGGTAGCTCCACCGGTCAACATACCCCAATATATGATATATGGTATACATTCCAAGGTCCCATATTCCGGTGTCGCCTCTCCTCCACAACAACAAAGATTGGTTTCACTCACGTTCATCCTAAAGAGGGACGCTTGATATGGGCCATGCCCTGTGATATAGTGGACAAACCCCTGGGAAGGTTGAAGTTGCTTTATTCTCAGTCTTTCTTGTACGTTCGGAAATAACTGGAATGTCCTTCTACCTGTGGTACTCTCTTCCCAGTCTGCTTGCCACTCCCGCAGGAGGGTTTCTATTATATCAACCTTGGTACTTATACCGTTAGTTGTTAATTCCATTACTTAGTCTAACTTCCCTTTTCCAAGCCAATATCCAGCGGCCCTCTTTCGTACCTCTAAGCCTAGGGGATAGACACTTAGGGCCAGTTTCATAGTCAAATTTAGTACGCTTCAAGTGCGGCGCTACACTAAGTACATGACGACACCTACCTAAACTCGAATGGAATGGGCCGTTCTCGCATAGGAAACTGGCCCATTCCATTCTGGTTTAGGTAGGTGTCGTCTTGTATTTAGTGTAGCGCCGCACTTGAGTCGTACTAAATTTGACTATGAAACTGGCCCTTAGGGTGAGACACAACGAGTTTGTTGGTACAGTTTTGTAGGTCCCAGAAAGTCTCATGAGAATTTTCCTCTGAAGGCCTCTGAGCTTACTTTTAACTCTGTTCCCTCTCAGTTGCTGTGCCCACACTCCTGCTCAATATCCCACTATGGACACAAGCAAAGCCTGATGGTATAGTCTTATCAGTTTAAGGGCAAATGAAACTTACGCTGCCCTATACTGACTATCCCATTCATATCCCGCAAGGCTCTCCCAGATACGTTGTCCATGTGAGCTAGGAAGCTACGCTTCTCGTCAATCTTCACCCCCAGTTATCTAACCATTTTGCTCCTTATAACTGTTTGTTCTGTTATCTTAATGTTAGGATCTCTCTTAAGCACTCTCCTGAGCGACATGTAGGTTGTTTTTGCCAGCGCCATGCTGAGTCTTACTTTCCTACACCATTTATCCAAGCCTCTCAGTACCTTTTTACTTTTTTCTTCCAGGTTCCTCCTCGAATTTGCCTCCACCCCTATCGGCAAGTCGTCACAAAATCAACCACCACTTCAGGGAGTACTTCAATCTCCAGCAACCCAAGCTCAAGACCAACGTCCCGAAATATTGCACCACTGACCGATCCTTGTGGGTATCCTTTTATTAATTTTTTGATTGTTATTCCTAGAAATCTCAGGTTTGCATACCTGTCCCTACAGTAGATCTTAAAGCTTCTGTAGAAACTCCCCGGACAGTTTATTTCTCTTAATCTCTTAAATAAGGCTGGACACCCAAAGTTATCAAATGAACCTAAGATGTCCACAAATATTCCTATCAGATATTTTGCCCTAGATTTTTCTACCAGGCTAAAAGCAGCACAGATCACATCCTCTGTGGACTTACCCTTCCTAAAGCTGTACTATTGAGGGTGCATTCCCACCTAATCTCTATGTTTTTGCAGTCTCTTACATAAAATTTTCTACTGCAATTTTGAACATTTTTTATCAAACATATCGTTCTGTACAACCTTAGGAGTTGCGGGTCTTTGTCCTCTCCTTTACTCAGAATTATCACTTCGCTCCGCTTCCACACATTTGGGATTCTGCCCTAAGCTAAGCACTCATTTATGAGCTGGGCCATAAAGAGTGATAGCTGTTCAGTGATTTGCTGAATCACCTCAACCCCGATTCCATAAGGTCCAGGCGCCTTATTTCTTTTCATTCCTGCTATTAGTCTTTTAATCTCATTATTTGTCTTACGTAATGAATTATCCAGAACATTCTCACCATGTGTTAACATACAGTAATTTAAACATTATATAAATCTGCCTAATATTTGCCTTATATATTTTGACGCCTGTTCATTGTGTTTTAGGACTGAAATTTTGACTGTGGAATATATCTGTGATGCAATATTTACTGTTCCGAATGTATTAAAGTCAAATGCATTTTCTAAATGAATTGAACATTCCTCATGTTTTTTAATTATTTTACTTAAATATTTAAGATCCCTACAGCCTACCATTGTCCACAACCCCACACCGCAAAATAATACACAATAAAAAAAAAGCTGTTGTTCTTCACTCACAGTTAAGCACAAATTTTTACCACACAAAGCATTAAAAGAGGTTTTTTTTTCTTGCCATCCGCCTGCAAAAATGTAAAGCCAATAGGCTGATGTGCTTCTGTTTAATTCCAAGTGAAAATGAAAGGGAAAAAAAGAGTTCTTAAATAAAGAATATACTTTATTCATTTTAACTAACCACTTAAACTCGTCACTTTATTTATTGGGTTTTTAGCATATACTAAAATAAAGACACACACACACCAAAACAAAATATAAACCATTTTTATCAAATCGCGAGCTCGCTCAGACTGGCCCGATTAGCTACTATTGAGCTTGTTGTGGAATGACCTTGAGAGGTATCTCCCACTGGATGGTAGGGCTTATCTATATTTAATCATGGAGTCTCAAGTGCTGGTACAGTTGTGTGACGATTGGAGCAAGGAATGAATGAATCCTCTTGGAACTGGAATACTGTATAATGAATAATTAAATTTGCTCTGTGTAGAGAATGGTGCTCTGCTTTATATTAATGTTTTTTAAAGAAATGTTATAAAAAAAAAATTATGCTCAAAAGTTTTGGTGTATTTGGGTCCCTGTCCCATTAGAGTTATTATCGAATATGCATATTACCTGAATAGGTACAAATAAACTCAATTTTAAAATGTTTACAATTTAGAAAAGAAGAATAATAAATAAAATTTCAAGGCAGCCCCTTTATTTTAACAAAAATATAAATTCTTTTATTGGCAGCAATGATTTGAGCGGTGATTATTATTTTTTATTTTTTTCATGGATTCGTCTCCGTTGTATTGGTTGAGAGTTGTTTCACTTGATGCCTTCCTACCCCCTACTATTTTGGGGTGTAGGAATCAAAGTCTTTATTGTGAGTGTTAGCATGAGGGAATTGGGTTTCCCAGATTTTTATGGGCACTATCCAAACAATGATTGTTCATATATATTCTTTTTTTATCTGGTGTAAGACAAATACATGATAAAACATCACTTTAAATATTCAAACATTTGTCAGATATCAAGGATTTATTCAAGTTAAACAATTAGTTTCATTTAAATAGCTTTATTTTCTGTTTTAAATCATAAATATGTCCTGTGTTGTATGAATTTGGGGATGTATGCAAGAAACAAATTTTAGCTTTTCCTTAATTCATACATAAAGTTTAGGATACAAATATTTAATTAAATTCGTCTTATATAAAATGTATTGATAACAATACTTTTTAACATGCACATTACTATATTATGTATCCAATATTTATCAATATGAAAAATATTTCATATCAAAATCTACAGATTTGAAGAATAAATACTGCATTTTCAATTTTCATTCTTTGAGCAATATTTATATTTCAATAGCAATTATTATTATTATTATGTAAACAAACATTTATCTTCTTTATTCTCATACACTTTTTTAATAAGGGGCTGTTTATAGCATAATTAATTACTGAGAAATTACTTAAATGTCACTTTGCTTAAAATATGTAATGTCAATGAATAAATATGTTGACCATGTTATAAATATTAAACTAGTAAAACAAAGTCAATATTGAAATGCAGGATGCAGCATTTATAAGTTTGATTAAATTTAAATTAGAAAGTCATAGTGCCACAATGAAGACTAATTATAACAACATAGGCCTATACTTACAAAAATAATTTCTGAACTCTTAATATCAAAATTAACTTGTATTAAAAAAGAATGATAGAACAAAAATCACATTCAGAAAATATGTGCTCAACATATTATAGATACAAATAATACTTCTGAAACAGCTAAAGAGTTCACCATGCATTTAAAACATGACATAATTTTAAATATATATTATTTAAAAAAAAACACCAAGCATAGTAATTATTAGCTTTGGTTAAACTTTAAAATGCTTCACACTGTCTCTCAACTTAAATGTTGCCTCTGGAATTGATTAAACTTTTGTAAATTTTTTGATACACTTTCTTGAATAAAATCCAATATTTTAACATTTCATTTATTTCTCTTCAAGGCACCAAAGAGTTCAAGTTGAAATATTGTTTAGAAAAGTGTCATCTTAAGTGTATTTAAAAATACACATATTTCAAAGCATTATAATATGTCATAAATAAATATGATATTGTAGAATATGAAGCACTTAACCATGCTACATTGAAATTCGAGGTAGGCCTTAGTTGCAAATATGTATAAGGGTATTTTAGCTTTATTTGCTTAATTTCATACGATTCTACCATATTTATTTAATGACATATTATAAACATGCTAAATGCACTTAAGTTCATACATATTATTTCCAAATATTAGTCTTATTAAATTTGCAATTTTCTTTAAGTGAACAAAAGAAAGTAATTATTAAATGAAACACAATATAATACAGGTATCCCTCACATAACATAGTACTTTGATAGCCCAACTGTTGAAACTAAATAATTTTGTATGGGATATTATTCATATAAAATGTAATAGTTAATAATTAATAAAAGAGAATAATATAAAATGACCCCTTTTTACTTTCTCGCTATATTACAGGTAAAGAAAGTGGTTTTTGAATTTCCATCTTTCTGTCTGAACCTCCAACTAGAGCCTAAACTATTTTACCAATCAACTAAAATTTGGTATCTAGGGTTTTCATAGGGTTTCTCTGAGGGATTTTTGGAATTGGATAGCTAACCCTAAAATTAAGGGTAGTTTACTGAAGCGCAAAAAGAGAAAAAGTCAATTTTCTCAAAATCGGCTCTAACGATTTTGATTTAAAATTTTTATCTAGGCGTTGATTAAGATTATATATTGACTATTTTCATTTTCCCATGAAAATGACTTTTAGGGTACTTTACAGAAGCAGAAACTACAGTACCTATCTCCGCAACTATTTGAGATACTATATAATTTTTGGTGACCTGGCGGTCTAGGGGTAAGGTGTCAGACTTCTATGCTGGCGGCCGGGGTTCAATCCCCGGTCCGGCATAAATTTATCTGATTACCAAACCCTTTCCTTCACCTCTGACAAGACATCTTGTGAATGTGGGGAATGCCAGGCCTCCACCGTGGTTCGGATTCTACGTTAAACTGTAAGTCCTCCATTTAATCTCACAATCACCCTACCATTACACATTAGCATAAGTGTGTACATCCCGAACGGGTAGTAAGACGCGGTGCTAATAATAATAATAATATATAATTTTTGACTGCAAAATTGTAGTACTATTAAAAATAAAAATACAATTTTGTAAGCTTTAGTTGTAAAAAGATACTACTTAAGTTTTAAAGCAATAATTCTCCAATGCCATAGAGTAATTAAATAGAAGTCTCTAAAAGTTTATGTTGTTTTTCCTTAAACCTCTTAGGAGAAATGTTTGTACAACAATGATTTATATCCATTTTAGACTCAATAGTCAATGTTTACATTTTTTATTGGTCAAAATTTATAAACGAGGAATTTAATAGCAATGCGATGGCATGAAGATTTGCAACACCTAGTAAAATGTCAAATTTTTTAACAGGAAGTTGAAATTTTAATACAAAGTGTTGACGCTGGTGTACCCAATATTGATATTTTTTTTATCAGTCCACACATACAAATAAGGACATTAATTCCTTAAAAATAAAATTATAAAATTTAAAACCGGGACTCAAAAAATAAAAGTTTTACATAAGAATAGTGCAATTGCTAGTGTATATTATATCGCTTCACATAATATATTAGGAGGTTTGGGTAAATATCTCCATTTTTAAACAATAGAGCGAGAAAGTCTGTGCAGAGTTCCATACCATTTATTTATAGTGAGTTCCAAGTCATGAAATACAACCAGGGCCTAGTGTGAACACAGATATATAAAAAATGTGTGTAAGTCGGGGAAATTATTTTAATGTAAATTATGTTTTTATTGAATGACTTGACTTTTTTTTTCTTCCAACATCAACAATCACATGATAGTCATAACTAGAATTTGATGTGAGAGAAACTATCTAACAATTTGGCAACAGTAGTTTTAATTAAGGATGGGACCCTTGAATACTTAAGGATATTCGATATTCCAGGAGTCAAGAATATTTCTGATTTGAGACTCAAATCCTTAAAAAAGAATATAAAAAATTTGTGTTAAGAGTTCTAATAAATATTGCTTATTGGTGGTTCAGAACCAGGATTAATTTAACAACCAGGCCCCAGATCAATAATTTAACACTTAAACTGAATGTATGAATGTTATAATGAGTGAATTATAAGAAAGAATGTTTAGTTATTATTTGTATTTTCTATTATGCTATTATATTTATATTTCCTTTAGTGTTTATTATTTTTTCCAGGATTAAAAAAGGTCTAAATATAGTTGTTAAGCATGTCCTAAAACTATCTTTGAATTCAGATTCAAAGAAAAGAAAAAGTGCCAAACATTGAAAGGAAGATAGAAGAACAAGGCCTACACACTTGCCAGAAAAATATAAGTTTTAAAGCTAACAATTAAACACAATAAAACTAATCACAGTAATTTTTAGGGATTATAACGCCACCTTATTATTAAGAGGAGAGTAGAACACGGCTTTGATTGTTAACGTTAAGGCTTACATTTTTCTGATAGGTTTATAGGCCTTGCTTGCTCCTCTATCTTTTGTTTAGTGTTTGTTTAGTAAATTTAAATTCAAAATTTATGAAACAATAAGTTATATATATTTAAATTTTTAGTTTTTTTGTGTCATCTAATATATTTTTCAGGATTATGTCTTTGATTAAAAATGTATACCTTAAAGGGGTCTGTGAAGCTTCGATAATATTGATTTTGATCCAAAGTTTATATTATTTGATTCAATAGCTCGAATCAAACTAAACTATAACGGCATCGATATGGTTTAAGGCCATGTTGCAAATACTACAATGTGGTTAAAATATGTTAACATATTTTTAAAAACAATCCTTGTGAGGTTAAAATAAAATGGTTATTAGTTATTACCATAATGACTGGAAAATAAGCTACTTTCCCCCCCTCAAAATCAGCATATATAAAACCTTCTCATAACCTATAATCATACTCGTGGTTAGTATGTAACAAATGTGTTATCTTGAGGACAAAAGATATATTTAAATTAATATATGATTACCACAACTGCTCAACTTCGATAAGGTGAATTATTGATGACTGTACATGTCATTTAAATCATTTAGCTTCTAGTTATAGGACTAGGGTCGAAAAAATAATCTGTTTTCTTATAATGTTTAGCTTTTTTTATTTAACATAATTTTAACATATTTAACTAGAATATGATTTGATTTGAAGTTCACCAAAATATTTGCTTTGATTTGAGATTCAATTTGAAATCAAAAAACCTTCTTCGCAGATGACTATTAATTTATAAACATAACCAGTTGGGAACCATAATAACCAATTATCTCCACTTAATGGCCAGTGATAAAAACTTTCTAAAATATCATTAAGACACTCAAAAAATATTATTATTATCATTATGATCATCACCATGATAATTATTATTGGATTGAAGCCACTATTTTACAAATTTGAATCTCAAATTTACCTTAAAATCCCAAATCTCAAATCCTAATCTTATAAATAAAAAATTATAAACATAAGAGTAAATAAATATAATAGAATAATAGAAAGTACAAATATTAACTAAATGTTAACATTATTTCTTATAATCCACTCATTATAACTTTTATATATATATATATATATTCAGTTAAGTGTTAAATTACTGTTCTGGGGCCTGGTTGTTAAGTTAGTCCTATAATTATAATTGGTTTTGAACCACCAATTAGTGTTGTTAAAACTCTAAAAGAAATTTCCCTAGAAAAAATTGAAATTTCACATGGAAAATTGATTTTTTATTTTACGGATTGAGTCATGAATCCAAAATTTTATTGAATCCTCATATCTCATTTATCTTTAAGGATTCAAGGGCCCATCCATAGTTATTATTATTATTTATTGTAAAATAAAATAACCTACAAAATATTAGTTTTTTCCAAACTTATACCAAAAAATTTAACCATGTTGGTTCATGTGACCAGATTGTTAAATTTTACTTAAAGAAAAATGCATATTTAATGTCTTTGTATAGAATTACAACTTTATTCCTCTTTTGTTTGACTCCTCAATAAAATAAAATTGTTTGAAATAGCTGAAAAGGAAAAATAGTAAAATATATAGCTTTATCTTAATTATCGACACAATGTGTTTCTCTTAAATCTCTCAATTGTGATAAAATAATGAATTATTCATATAACAGCATTACTCATAGAAAATAGCTATATAAAGATATGTTTTATACTCTTTTAGCTTTTATATTTCTTTTAAATTTCCATAAATATATGTAGATACATGCATATTTGCTTTACATTGTTAGATGGCCATCTAAGGTTATTTTGTTTTATAATTTGGTACCCTGTAAATGTTTTATATTCAGGGAATCAAACTGGAAGTATATACTAAATAAATACTTAAGTACAACAGTGTTCTAATACTACTAACCTGTATGAAGTGTTAAGACAACATGCCAATCCAGCACAATGAACTTGAATCAATATACAAAGATTAATATGAAAACTTGGTTTGGCACAGTAATTAGAGTGAGCTGTCTTTATTTATAATGATAAAACAGGCTAGCAATGGCTTTAAAAATTTCTAACTTGTGGATAAAAGATAGAGGGAATGGATTTTAAGATACTTAACCAGCACCTTCCAGAGGTAGAATGAAAAGAAAATATTCCTGGTTCAACTAGTCAAATCAAACCCGGATATTTCAGATGATCAAGTTGTTTTCACTAACACACTGATAAAAGTATGTGTTGTTGGAATTTGCAACAAAGCAATTTTTATTCAACATCAATTACTGTTTCCAGTCTGTGGTCTGGGTCAGTTTTTTTAATTCACGCCATATATTTTACACTAGTGGCTTGCTAGGCTTACTGTAGCTAAAGAGCATATTAATTATATCAATTAGTGGACGGGTTTGTTCATATGACAAGTCAAAACAATATTATATTTTCCAGTTCAAATCCCTGACAATCTTTCTTTGACAATGGCATAACTTTTTTTTTTAGGATAAACACAGTTTACATACATAATTATGTTAAGGCGTTTGAATACATTTAACAACCAAACAACTTTTTTTTACACAAACAATGAGCGTATCAGTTTGTTCCGTCATTTTTTTTGAAGGCAACAATGTGAGTAGCAAAAGGTTTTTCAACAGTAGCACATACAACTGAAAATTTAATCATAGTATGTACCGGAAACAATATCAAAGGTTTATTCTACTTTAATACAAATCAAATTTGCCTGGCCATATTAGAATCTATTACATCTCATGATGATTATTTCTTAATTTTTATTAGAAATTAATGGCATTTTTTCCATTGCTAGTATCAAAACTATCATTTTAGTTTATACACTAAACAGTTCTTTAAGCTTTACAGTCTTGATTTATTTTACTTATTAATAGCACCAAAATTACTCAAAATCATGTGGAAATACCTGAATCCTGAGTTTCTGGCAAGAGGCAAGGTCCATAACCAGTTAGATCACAGATTTTTGTGCTTCATATTTTAGCACATAAAATATTATGAATATAAACCTGAAAAATAAAATTACAATAGATTCCTCCTATCAGCAGTTTAAAACAAACTAGAACATTAGAAAGAAAAAAAAAAGTAATGAAGATTGAACAAAAAGAGTTAAATGTGTGTGTAAAAGTTACAATAATGATGGGGCATATTAGAATGCAACGTTCACATGCTTGCCACATGTACCTTCTTGCAGATATTATTCACATTATTTGCATATTATCAGCATAAATATTACAAACTTGAAAAAATATGCCAAGCAATCTTAGAAACATAATCCCCCCCCCACAAGCTGCCCAAATATAACAACTGCACTATTATTTAATTAGTATTTTAACATATAACAGAATCACTAGTTTAAATATTTAACAAATTTCCGCTTCATAATATACAAAACATACAAAATTCTTCATTTTTTTATATTTTTTTTATCATTATTTAAATACTTGATTATTTATAAATTATCATAAGTAACAATCTAAGGCAACAATGTGAGTAGCAAAAGGTTTTTCAACAGTAGCACATACAACTGAAAATTTAATCATAGTATGTACCGGAAACAATATCAAAGGTTTATTCTACTTTAATACAAATCAAATTTGCCTGGCCATATTAGAATCTATTACATCTCATGATGATTATTTCTTAATTTTTATTAGAAATTAATGGCATTTTTTCCATTGCTAGTATCAAAACTATCATTTTAGTTTATACACTAAACAGTTCTTTAAGCTTTACAGTCTTGATTTATTTTACTTATTAATAGCACCAAAATTACTCAAAATCATGTGGAAATACCTGAATCCTGAGTTTCTGGCAAGAGGCAAGGTCCATAACCAGTTAGATCACAGATTTTTGTGCTTCATATTTTAGCACATAAAATATTATGAATATAAACCTGAAAAATAAAATTACAATAGATTCCTCCTATCAGCAGTTTAAAACAAACTAGAACATTAGAAAGAAAAAAAAAAGTAATGAAGATTGAACAAAAAGAGTTAAATGTGTGTGTAAAAGTTACAATAATGATGGGGCATATTAGAATGCAACGTTCACATGCTTGCCACATGTACCTTCTTGCAGATATTATTCACATTATTTGCATATTATCAGCATAAATATTACAAACTTGAAAAAATATGCCAAGCAATCTTAGAAACATAATCCCCCCCCCACAAGCTGCCCAAATATAACAACTGCACTATTATTTAATTAGTATTTTAACATATAACAGAATCACTAGTTTAAATATTTAACAAATTTCCGCTTCATAATATACAAAACATACAAAATTCTTCATTTTTTTATATTTTTTTTATCATTATTTAAATACTTGATTATTTATAAATTATCATAAGTAACAATCTCTAGGCAGTGAAATTTGCAATCCACTTTAAGATCCAGTGTTTAAGCTGTCCTTTGTCATAGCCACCTTAGTACTTTACAATGTACACCTTTTTCAACTAAATATTAGTAATTAAATCAGTCTTCAGGATCAGTACCTTGTGGATCATTATAGTTCACCATCACATGGAACCTATCCTGTGTACGGTATATTATTATTTCAAGAGTTAGCAAGAGTAAAAACTTGCAAGAACAATTTTTCATGTATGGCACTTTTTTAATGTGAATGATGTTAGCAAAGGTGTAGGGTTAGGGTGCAGAGTGCTGCCACTAGGTGCTAGCGGCACTTGAGTGTGTCAAACAGACGTCTGTGTCACGCCGGCTCTTATCCAGTTGTTACGATGATTTATTTTCTTGAGATCCAAACTTTCACACTCTGAATCGTCAATATCACACAAGTTAGTCGAGAGATCACTGTTGCTCATAGCACCGGCAAGGAGCGATGTTCTTTCCCCTAACACCGTGATGACAGAACTGTCGTCATCTTGTTTGCGGCGGTTGCAGGGAAAACCATAAGGCGACACATCTTCATCTTCCTCCTCTGCGCTGTCTCTGTTCAGTGGCTCCAGCTCTGTTTCTGTCTCGCTATTGGAATACCTGGGAAGGTAGGTGTTAGGGTGACGTAGGAAGGTGTTTGGCGAGTTGAAGCGATACTCTTCCCCACCACTGGACAGCAGGTTGGGACTGTCAGGGTAACAGTGGCCGTCGGACAGCTCAGAATCCCCGACATACTCAGACTCTTGGTCTTCATTGAGAGTCTCAATGTCACGCACTGGGTCGACAGGACCTAGGGCTGTGAAACAATGTAAAGAGAGAATGTATTAAGTTATTAAGATAAAATATTAACAAAAGATTAGGAGGAACTTCAGTTTGCTGATTGTGAAAAAATTATTTCATTCACTCTAAAACTGTGTAACTAAATTTGTTTGCATCAAACCTAGAAAACTTAGTATGGAGACACAAAATAATAGAAACAGGTTTAAACATCGTTTTGCATTTTAAAATGACACATAAATATATTAAAATCAACACAAGTAGTGTATCCTTTTTTATATATAACATATTCATTACTAGGGCTCGGATCTAGATTTGCTTAAAATCAGTACTTTTTTATGTAAAGCAATCGTAATACATACAAAACAACTTGGAAATATTAAAAAAAATAGAATTTAATTTAAATAATTCATAAAACATACCTTCCTTAATGATTGCTAACATAATTAATATTAGGTTCCACTATTACAATGGACAACAAACAAACCACATCTTAAGTGTTTTGAATTTAAAAGAGTTTCTGTTATCCTTTTAAATTGAGAAAAAATACACTCTACATCACATGTGGCTATAAGAACATATCTAAAATATTAGCAACATCTGACAGTGAAAATTCTTCTTTGTTGGGCTTCGTTGCCACTCTGAATTTAATTGAAATGTTTTAATTCACTGTAGCCAGGATTTTGATTAAGAATTAAGTTTAATCTATTTAATTAAAAATAGCCTTTTTTTATGAAAAATAAATATTTTTTTGTTAATTTTAATACACTTATGATAGTATTTAAATAAATAAATTGCTAAAAATTTATACCATAATGTTTTAACTTGTTCAATTCCCCCGAAAATGGTGCTCATCTCACTCATTTATCTTAATAACAGCGTTATGATGTTGCATCATATGCGAAAAGTTCTACTTTATATATATTACTAAAAAACTCAATAATATTTGATATTTTTTCAACTATGATATTATGGTGATTTTTTTTAGTATACTTTCAAATTGTTTAAATTGTTAACTGTCAAGAGAAAAAAAAACTACTGCAGTAGACTCAATAACTCGACACGCGCACGTGCACACAGTTGTTGGAGCCAGTCATCACAATCCAAGGTCATTCAACTGTATAACCTTTCAGTTTGTGTAACTAGAGTGGAACAGTCGTGCTGTGGTGTTTATTAGTTTTCCAATTCAGTAACGTGTTATTCTAATCAATACAATATTATATGTACAGTACTGTACTGCATTTCTGTATATTACATGTATGTATACTGCTGTTACTGTACCGTACAATACAACAATTCAGTACAACTGGACCTATAATATTCGGTACTGTACTGTGATTCATCCTTGTATAGTAAACATGACATAGTAAACATGCATCTTATGCAAGTTCACTCATAAAACTCGATACCGTCTCATTCTACATTAGGTCGAATATCTGAGACTATACTGTATTTCCCTTATTCTCAAATCTCTAAATAACTTTTCGTTCAAGTTAAAGAAAAATTATATAAGAATAGAGATTTTGAAGAAACAAATGTATGTGATTTTTTAATGCTCCCAGCGAGGCTTAGACAAACATGACAAGATGTAAGATTCCATGCTACCTCTAATCTCTGCTTAAGGTCACAGTAAGGGTCTGGTTTCAGGTTCCCTGTCAATATACATTTGAATCATCTGTGTGACACATGCTAGATTCATCAGTTTGGCTTTGTACATCATGTGATGAATGAAATGTAGATATTGAACACACAATATTAAAAATTTCACTAAAAACTATTACCACCATGTATATCATAGATATACAATGTACAAATCCAGACTGACAAATCTAGCATGGTAGCAGCAAACATTTGCCCCACCTCTTGTAAAACAACATCTCATCATGTTTTTTTTAAGCCTCACCAGGAACATTAAAAATCAGATTTGTTTGTTCCTTCAAGATTTCCATTCCCATATTATTTTTTTCTAGCTTGAAAAGTTCTTGTGAAAGTTGTGAAAGGGGGAAATAATAGCATTTTTTTTCTGTTGAATATGGTAAAAGATCGTTTTTTCAGTTACCAAGTCAAACAACTTAATCTATACGAAAAAAAAAGAATCCCACTGTCATGTAGCAATCAAAAAACTTTTTGAAAAAATGATTGAGTTGTTTTAGTAATGATTATAAAAGTAGAACTTTTCACGTATGATGCAACACTGTTCAAATTGCTATTGCAAACACTTTAATCAAAATAAATTAAAGAAACAAGCATATTTTTTTAAGGAATTTAATAGCTTAAACATTATGCTATGAATTTTTAGCATTCCTTTTATTCAAACACCACTATTGATAATAAAATTTACAAAAAATATTTATACAAAAAATTGTATTGTCAAAAGAATTAGCAAAAAAGTTTTATTAATGTTTTTTTGATTGGATGTACTCTAACAAAGTGAATTAGTAATATTATTTTCTCCCATATGCACTTTTGGATAATTTCATGTCATAAGTGAGTTAATTCTTATCTTAAAGTGATTCCAAAAACATCAAATTAAAGGTAATTGAAAAAGCTTTAAACTTTACAATAAGTATTTTTATGTATTTAAATAATTTGAGTGAACATTGTCTTCAAAGTCAAAGTTAAAAGCAAATAACAATAATTTTTATAAAGAGCTAAAGTTTCCAAAAGGGAAAACCACAAGATTTATTATGAATATTCTTTAATTTAAAAAAAATATTAGCTCTAATAAAATTCACCTGTAATAAAGTGTGTTTTTTGTGAATTATGTGAAATAGTTCTTACTGAAGGCCTATGTAGGTAAACTTTTTTTTAAGTCAGGTAGTAAAGCATGTATCTTTTGCATACATCTTTTGTCAAGAGGCACCCCCCCCCCTCCAAAAAAATTCTTAAACTTCTCTTTGTGCTACACACCTTGATGACAAAAGTTTAGTCACAATGTTGCAAAGCATATAAAAAAAAAGTCAAAATTGTTTACAAAATAGTGCATATTATTTTAATATACTGAAATTTAGAAGGGAAGATCGTTTAATATTCTTCACAATATAACAGTTGGTTGGTATATATAATCTTACAAATAATAGTGATTTATTAATATGTTAGCCCAGATTATAAACACAAATACAATTTGACAACTATGTCAATACTAGCTTCTACTTGAGGTCAATAGTGGCACCCCTGGAGTAGGAACGGAAGGGTGGGAATCTGAAAGGAATGGTGAAACTAGTGGCATGGGTAGGGGGGGAGTGGGGGAATAGCTACAAAGTGAGGCGTCTCAATAAGGGAAGTGAAATAAATACTATTTTATCCATGCAAAAAGCAATTATTTAGGTTATATCACTTTGTGAGTTGTTTTTAACCTCACAATAGTATATGAATCTTTGGTGCTTAATTTTCTTAACTGTCCTATAAAAGATTTTGGGAGATTTAGTCTCATAGTCTGCACTGACGCTAAACCCCTGTTTAGTATATAACCTAGATTATAAAAAGTAAAATAATTCAATACAGTTTGAAATATTTATTTTAGTACATTGCATTTCATTTTAGGCTATCCTCAGCTTACAATAAAGCAACAAAATGGCACATGTTGAGGGGAACATTAAGAAAAAGCACCAATAACAGAGAGAATAAAAACATAGCATAATAGAAAATAAAAAATAGCATACTACTGCATTATTGCAGTGTTTGAACAACAAGCTGGTGCTGAGCTAACTGACCCTTATATGCTTACAATTACTGTGGGTTTACCTGGTGGAAGAATCATATTCCCGTGATGGTTGTTAGACTCATTACTCTCATTGCTGTGGAAACTGGACGAATCAGGAACTTCACTACCGGGAACTTCCGTTATGTTAGGCAATGGATTCTGACTTCTGTTCACCCAGTCAGAGCAGTCCCAGTGGTAGCCTGTACAGTAAATATTCACAATGGACATCAAACGGTGACCAAAATATTGCCTGAATCCCTAAAGTCTCAAATCCGAGTATGCAAAATTTGCTTGATATTCATATGTGCAATTAATTTAGTATTTTATAGCAATCATAACCACAACATCAGGTTATTTAACAGAATGATTTAGATGTAAATGCAATTCATAGACAAAATTGGATATTACTTAATTGGGAAAATATGCGAGGGAAATATTAGAGATAATACTGTTTAATCAATATAAACACATTTAAAATTATTTCTTTTGCATAACATTTACTCCACATAAGGTGCATGTACACAGTCCCATGAAAAATAAATATATTATTTATTGACACCTAATATTTGTTTGTTGATTATTATTTTTGCAATACAAATAATAGTATTGAAATTTGTTGTTAATAGCTCTATCCAAAGTGTTGTAGCGTGTCAATCAGGTTGATTGATCACCTACAACGGAAAAAAACTAACTATTTATCTATTTTCGTGTAATTGGGTTATGTCTACTAAATAAATCTATTGTGAAATTGAAATGTTAAGTTTTCTAATTTATATAGTAGTTGTAGAGTTTGGTACAGTGTTATACTTTTTTTCCATGCTTGTATCCAATTTTTATCCACCTAATTAATATTATCATGGCAATCAATTTCACACAAGGCAATAAACAACATATTATTATTAGCACCACATATTACAACACACGTTTGGGTTATATGCACTAACACTAATGTGTGATGGTAGGGTGATTGTGAGATGAATTGGAGGACCTACAGTTTAACGTGGAGTCCGAACTCACGGTGGAGGCCTGGCATTCCACACATTCACAAGTTGTGATTAATACACGTATTGTCAGAGGTGAAGGAAGGGTTTGGTAAACAGATATATCTGTGCCGGGAATGAGGATTGAACCCCAGACCCTAGTACAGAAGTCCGACACCTTACCCCTAGACCACCAGATCACCTAATAAACAACATAATAATAAAATATATCAAATAAGATTATCATCACACCCATCCTTCTACCAGCACCATTTTATGTCTTATGATAGATTTTTTTAAATAAGAACTCTCCATCAAATTATGTATTCCCACTTCTTCTCTTTTACTATTAAATCCAATATTCTTTAAATTGAGAATGACACCTGACCACAAGAATCAGTCAGATGCAGATATAACTATATTTAACCACTATAATAACTTGTCTATTTAATTTAATCCATCATGATAGCCATGTTCATACATTTGTCATTGTACTTTTAGAAGCATAAAGCCCTCCTGGGTAGAAGGTTCCTGTGTTATCTGATAGCTCATGATCTTCATTAATCACTCATATGTATATACCTGATGATTTGATTCCAATTCGTTCCTTTTTCTTCATTGTATTTTACTATCTTCTTATTTATTTAATTTCCAAACCATTCCTTCACCCCTGAAAAGATGTGTATCAATCACAACTTGTGAATGTGAGGAATGCCAGGCCTCCACCGTGGTTCGGATCCCACGTTAAACTGTAGGTCCTCCATTTCATCTCACAATTACCCTACCATTACACATTAACGTAAATATGTATAATCCGAATAGGTAGTAAGACGTGGTGATGATGATGATGATAATGATAATGATAATGATAATGATAATAATAATAATAATACTAATACTATCTTCTTTCATACAGAGTGCTTTAGATAATCTATTTATGGAAATCCCATAAGTTAAAGAGCATACTAAAGACAGTTTTATTCCAATAATTTTAAAACATAAACATAAGAAAATAGTTTTATTTTTTTACAAAAATTAAAGAAGAAAAAGATTATAGTTAGGGAAGATTTCCGCGACATAGGGATGGAATCCTCAAATCCTAAAACCCATTCGAAAAAAAAAAGTTTTTTTGCCCAATTATGAGTGAGATTTGCTTTAGAGCTTCAATACAACTTATTGGTGGTCACATATTTAAAGGAGATACTTAACTAACAGGCCTCAGACCATTAATTTAACACTTAACCAAATGTATGTCAATATGAATGCATTTTTGCAGAAGGTATTAATTAACATTAAGTTATCATTTCTCTTTTCTATTATTATGTAATACTCCTATTTTCTCTTACATTATGTTAATAATTTATTACAAGATTCAAATTTAAATTCTAGGGTAGAATGAAGCTTCAGATTCATAGAATAGTGGATACAACCTTCTTTAATTCTATTTCTTAATTTCTCTAAAGTTTATGAAATAATTTAAAATAATTTGTGGAAAATATGATATAGTAGCGTTTTAGATGCCAGTCAATCCTCCATTTTACCTTCACTTCTTGTTATTAGTATGCTAGGAGATGGTTGACTCCAGAGAATAAGCTTTGAATACAGCTGTTAGTATTTTTTCAGCTTAATCAATGCTTTGAAAAGGGTAATTCCTTCAAAGGTGGGTGTTGAGCATACCTCCAACCATGCGAGGGTCATCATCTATAGAACTGATGGAGGTGACAGAAGCACCCCCTATGCCCTGATGAGACCTCGAAACTGGTCGCCCTGACATTATCATTCCCCTCGACAAGTCTGGGACAAGGCACCGCTTCAAGTCTAAAACAGACCAAATAGTTGCCGCGGCTTAAACAATCAGGCGAGGTTAAATGATCTGTTATTAAGGTCTCATATGTTTATTGATGAGTCTCATAGAAGCATATTATTTTTAACTGCTTCTTAGTATTCGTTTGGGTTACACACATATGAGTACATTAATTATGCTAATGAAATAAGGATGAGAAAAGTAGAATTTTATAGGAAATGTACCCACATATGCTTCAAGGGAGAGTGGAAAACCCATTGAGTAAAAACTATTTTCAGTATATATATATATATATTTATATTTATTAGGTATTTAACAACAGACACTTTCTGAACTGATTGATTACATCAGCGCATGACTTTTAAACTAACTTAAATCTAGAAAGACACAACATCCAGGTCTCGGCCGTTAGTTAATTACTGTGAAAGGGGAAACCCACATTTGACTCATGATACATTTTTTGGCCATTCCAGGAATCAAACCTACGACCCTTATCTCAGTATGCAGACACGCTACCAACTTAGCTAAGGTGTCTGACATCTTTAGTACACATGATCGTGATTCAAACCCCAATCTTCCCAGTCAGTGGCAATTTAGTCTAACATGAGAATGACAAGTTAGACCATGCAATCACTGATACTGGTAATAAAGAAGAGCGTAGAAAGGAAAGAAGAGGAAATGTACTTGTGTGTGCCTTAAGATGAAGAGAGAAAAAAACTTTTGTTAAAAAAATCATCCCAATTAAGATTAACAGGAATAAAAACTTGAATTATGAGCATCCAGGTCAAATAGAAAGTACCAGTCAACTCTGCAAAGTCCGGATCAATTTTGATCCCCTGTACTGTGGGTTTATTTTCCGTACCCTTCCCGTTTTAATATTATTGGATTGTCTTATTTTAAACATTTTAACATAAATGAGAGAGTTGCATTGCTAATACCCAGTATTTTACTACAATAAACCAAAATGACTTTATGACAGTTTAAAAATTTAAGCCCCATAACACATTAACGCTGCAAAGGGAGATAAAGTTAAATTTCTATATAAACTTTAAAAAAATGCTTTTGAAAGTTATTACCATACAACCTTGACTGTTATATTGCAAATGCTGTGTCACAACAAATTCTTTACCTGTAGGATTCTTACTTCAGGAAATTAAGCATAAACTTTTTTTTACAAATTTCTGTATATTTTAGAGCAAGTTTATGTCAGGTGTTTTTAATTCAAGATAAGTATTATAACAAGATACAATAAAAGTAAAGCTTAACACATTTTTTCCCCCTAGTAGTAAAAATGTAGTTTGAAACTGAGGAATTTTAATGATTTCATGATAGTGTGGACATTTATTAATTACCTTTAAACATTTCATGCCTTAGCTTAAACAACTCTAAACAATTGGTGATAAAAATGAAGCATTCTTTTTAAATGCAAGTAAAAAAAAAATGCAAATAAAATACACAAGAAAAGCTACACTCAAACATACAGTAGACATATTTGATAAAGTAAATAAGCACTACAACTCTAAGACAGGCCACCAAGTATATTAAAGCAACACCAAAGGAACACATGTCTTACAACAAATACTTACCGTTCTTAATCTTATTGTCACTGTATGAGGACTTCTGGTTGTGTTCCACAAGATCAGGCCATGTGGTCTTGTGGATACTGTCCGCACTAGTGGTGGCTGGGGAGACAACAGGGGTGGGGGGGTTCCGATTCAGGTTGCGCAAATAGTCAGGAGGGACATTTTCTAGCTCATCTCCCGCAGACCCATAACTACGCAGCGTATCTAGATTGTTGAGAACACCCACAGGGTAGGGTGCTGTCTCATTGTTGGAACTGGGGGTGTAGGAGGCGGGACGAGGGGGGCATTGAGGGGGGGCCTGAAAACAAAACAAGACAAAACACTCAGAATACAACACTTAACATTCAGAAGTATTTTCTAAACACATTCAATTCAAGAAACAATTTTGTTTACTCTATTTATAAATTTGAATAACTAATTGATTTTTACACATTTTAAAATGGCACCTATCTACCAAGCCCTTATGTTTTTCATTTCAATTTAGATTTGACCGATTTATGAAAATAAAGTGTTTTAATTTTATTTATATTTTGAATGGATATTTTGGAGCGTTTCCTACTGGAGGTGACTCATGGGGAACTTCCCCAACAGGAGATAACATAGTTATTTTAAAAACATCAAATCAATCTTGAAGCAATTTGAAGGGTTTTAAACATAATAGAGATTGTGGTGTTATGAGTTTTTACACGATTCCATTAAGTTACCCAGGCATTGAGAGGAATTCAAACAAACATGCATTACCAATAATACTTTTGACTATACGATAATGGAAATTGAAAATAATTTTAAAAAAAAAGATAAACAGATTAAGTGAAAATTGAGTGAAGAAAGCCCCCTATCTAGGGAAAGAGGAAAAAACGTGGGAAGAATCCAATGACAAATGTTACATCTTTTTCTTTTTGCTTCTATAGAAGAAAATATTTTAACCATTCATTAAAATAAAATATATTTTATCTACTTTTATTTTTCATTTAAATAAATAGATTTAAGGATGTGAGTAATTTTATTTTTACTCCAACTTCAATTTACCAGTGTAAAATACATTTGGTGGGATGTGGGTTGAACCCCTGAAACATATCCCCTCAATGAAGCCTTGGTACTGAGTAATTTAATTTAATTGGTGTAGCTATGAGAATATAAATATTAAATTTAACAATCAATCTCTTAACACATACAAGATTTAGAAAACATATGTCAATATTATCTATAGTTTAAGTTTTCTAGTTATGAAACTATTTACAAACCTTACTTTTAGCTTGTTTGCAAATGTATAAACACTTAGTAATTCATATAAAGTTGAGTAACAATTTTTTGTTGTTGTGGCATTCATAACTATCAAATATAGCATAATTCACAATACATCAAGTTCATTAGACTCCAAAATTTGTGATATGAAATAAACAGATGTCAAGGAATGAAAATTTAGGGGAATAGTAACAATTATTCTTAATCATGCTTGTTGAACTCTTGAACAATTTATTTATATATTTTCAAGTTGTTTTTTTTACTCTGGGACTAAGACTGACTTTAGATAATGGACCCTTGCATGTGTTGAAGATGTGAATTGACATGTTCACAAGTTTTCTTTGTTTGAATCTGAATGTGATTAAAAGGTGAACTAAAATTGGAAATTTTCTTTTAAGATATTTAGAAGAAGGTATAGGAAAGGCAGGGAGAAACATATAAAAGGGACTAACACAATGTGGCTTTTAAATGATATGTTTTTATCCCTTTTATATGTTTCTATCCACCTTTCAAATACAAATTTAAAGCGAAACAAGGTTTTCCTTATAGAAATCTTTTAAGATACTTGGAAGATATTATATAATTAGGTACCTTTCAAAAATCAAATATTATTATTATTTTTAAAAATAAATTACAGAGAGCCATAGGATTTGTTTTCAACATGAAATTTTTATGTAATGTTGTCAAAGAAAAAGCTTTAAGCTTATTGTTAAGTGCACTGTATGAATTATATAATTCAGATAAGAGTGAATATTTAGGTCCATTTTTTCAATCGTTTCTAATGAGGCAATCATATAAATTATTTAATCGACTAATGCATAGTAAACAAGGAATAATTGAGAATGTTATATCATAACATTTGTTCATGCTAGAGCAAAATAAAATATTTGCTTAAGCATGCTGCAGCCAAATAAATACAAATACCATAAAAATATAAGTCTATGAATCAATCATGCAATGCAAAACAATTACACAGCTATGAAAATAGGATAGCCTATGTTCAACACCGAACACATGGCTATGTGTATTAAGACTTCTCTATTTCTATATGTATTTTTTTGGAGTTTCAAACTAACCATACAGTTTAACCTCACCCACACTTAAATATTATTTATAGAATTAACAATAAGATCTCCAGATTCAGAAGAGTCAATGGAGTTTAATTACTGTCAAGTAGGTGTTTTAGTTTAATGAGTCATTCTTTAAATGGTAACATTAGTCAAAATAATCTTAATTCTAAAAATCCTAACTCTAGTGAGTTTAAGACATACAAAATATAAGATAAAATAAGTGCACTATTTTTAATAAAATTAAAAAGTATTTATGTTTAAAAATGAGGTGGCCCAATGGTTAAATAATCTTATGATAAGGGAAATTGATAAAAATAATAATTAATAAGTGTAAATTTAATGAAGAAAGCTTGCTTAAGGAAAGAAGAAGACTGTGAGAAAAATCCAATGTAGAAAGGTGACATTGTCTTTCTCTCTTTCTTTTATCTATCATCGTAGAAATAGTCAAATATACATTAAATACTAATTTTAACACAAATTGGGTAATATTTCTGCATAGTTGCCTTTATCAAACAAAAAGAGAAAAGGGCATATACTTTACACACACACTGAATTATATATATTTAACTTATATTAATTATATATGATAACCATAGCCAAGGTTTTGAGAAATGTATCTTTATTCCTACAACAAATGATTTCTAACAGTTTCTTTTTGAATACAAATGGAGTAATTCAGTGTTTGTGTAGCATGTATTCCCTCTTCTCTTTTTGTTTTATCAAGGCAACAATGCCAAAATATTACCCAATTAATGTTAAAATTAGTGTTTGACTATTTCTATTATAGAAAGAAGATTTCACCTCTGTACATTGGATTATTCCCATATTTTTACTATTTCCCTAGGTAAACTTTATTCATTATATTTACACTTATTAGTTTATTTTTCCTTTTTCTTTACTCAAAATTAAAAAATTATTAATTTTATAAATGTATTTTTTAATATGTATAAAAATCAGTGAACTAAAATGAAACAGTATACTGGTCACATATTTTAACTTTTATTTTAATCCAGGTAAGAAATAGAGAAGTTCTTGACTTATTACTGCAAGATCATGCTAATTATTAAAAGGTATATCACTAGTTATTATTCAAACACTTAACCTTATTGGTAAACCTGAGTAAAGTGTTTATTACCTGAGTGACTTCCAGATTGCTAAGTTTAGATCCTCTCTTGAAGTCATTATCATTGGGTCTGGCAGAAACAGGGTTGAGCACAATATCTTTCCTCATGTCATTGTTGATGTGATTGGCTCTTTGGCGAGACCTCTTGACTCGAAAACGTCTGTATATGATGAAAAATACCACCACAAGACAAATTATGGCTACTAAGCCTATAATTCCCACCACTTCCTCCCAGGTCACATTATAACGACTCGAGGAGATGGGCGTGGAATAAAGAGGGTCACCGCAGTGAAGTCCCGTTACGTTGGGAGGACATACACAACGATAGCTTCCAGGCTCATTGACACATGTTGCACCATTCATGCACTGCCCAGACTCACATTCATTTATGTCTATGTTGCATAGGTCTCCAATGAAACCTCGACACTTGCAGAATGGACTGTTCTCACCTTCTTCGCAAACGCCTCCATTGCGACATGGATTAGGGTTGCAGAAGTGCCCATATTCACAGCGCTTCCCACTGAGTTTGGACGAGCATTCACAATTATAGTCTCCAAACTCTGGCCCTGCATGGCAGCGACTTCCGTAGAGACAGGGTGATGAGGCGCAAGGGTCTGTGTCCAGATCACAGGTGGGTCCCGTGAACCTTGTGTGACACTCACACCTGAATGAGTCTCCACCGAGATCCTTACACGTCCCTCCATTGAGACACGGCTGGGACCCGCACACCCCAGGCGCCGTCAACACAGTACCGGGATCGCAACTGAACTCTACGTTGGCGAAGCGTTTGAGGACTGTGATGCTCCCTGCTCCACTCATGTGTAAAGGCACCGACACTCTGGATATCCTGACATCATCCATGCACCCGGTAAATCCTCGCTGCACGTCCTCAAATCCCAGAATTGTGGGGTGTGGTCTCACTTCAGAACCCAGGTACAGACAGTCTGACTGCAGGTTGAGCATATCGCTGACCCCAGGGGCTGAGCCATGAGCCACATGACGACCATCCACAGTGACTCTGGCACTGTTACCTTCACGCTCTACTAATACTTCGTGCCAAGAGCCGTCACTAACATATACACTGCTTACACGCACTACACCCTCACCAGAGCCTAGCTCAAATCTGTACTGAACCACACCATTCACAATCTGAAAAAACACAGAAATATTATCTCCTGATATATCATTTCAGAAGCAATTAATCATACATTAATTTATTGCATTTTATACCCTAAGTAAAACAGATACTTTTTAAAACTCGAATTCCTCTTATAATATTTAAACTTTACCATGCTTAAATAGTTCATGTAAAACCAGGTTTGTGGAGTTGATATGCCAACTTGTGTTTTTTTCTATTGTCCGACTTAGACTTCTTCAGAAATGGCCTAAAGTGTATTGATTAATAATAACAATTTTCACACAGTAAAATGTCTCAAAACAGATTACTTCATGGGAAGCTCATATGAATAAATTTTTCAATCAAAATTACTAACATTGGCCTTAAAAATATAAAAAAGTATTTAAGCTAAAATTATTAAACACGGTACTATATATTGTTATGATATTATATGTCCCTATATGTTCCTATTTAAAACTAGTATTTTATTGTTGCTTAAATTGAAGGAAAATACCCCAATTAATTTAGATGCATTAGCTGTTTAAGAACTTGCAGATAATCAAATACACATCCAAACAAAAGTTTTCAAAGGCTTAAATTCCTCTTCTAGAGTTAGATACACACACCTCTATATCTGCCAGATACAGCCTGCACAGAGTGGTGATGGTGCTTACAACATTTTCCCTTTTATTTTGGTATTCACAGATCAGCTGGTCAGATTTACTAGGCTACTATAGTTAAGGATCTATCTAAGCTAAATCAGTTCTATTTCAAATTTCATCTGAATTCATCTCTAGTTATTATTATTAGCACCGCGTCTTACTACCCGTTCGGGTTATATGCATTTACGCTAATGTGTAATGGTAGGGTGATTGTAAGATGAAATGGAGGACCTACAGTTCAACGTGGAATTGGAACCACGGTGGAGGCCTAGCATTCCCCAGCTCTAGTTAAAGGACAAAATCATGACAAACAGTTATATTAGTTAATCAATGATTGTGAACACAACTAGGTTCATTTATTAGCTGCAATCATAAATGTGTTTAGACTGTGCATTGTGGACAAAATCAATAAACTGAAAAAAAATCAAATTAAAGCTATACACACCTCAAGAATATTGTAATCTACTTTGCCAGTTGCATACATAAGGTTCCCGGTAGGATTCACAGTTCGTATCCTGAGTGACAAGTTGAGCTGTTCCTCCATGGTTTTTCTCAAAAGAGCCTTATCTATGCGGTAATGGGCATAGCTTTTACCCCTAAACGACACAGGGTTGCGAGGGATGTAACACGACTCGTCATGGCACTTGGAGATGTCAATCTCACAAGTTGTGCCTGCAAACCCTTCAGGGCATTGACATGTGTAGCCCGCAACGGAAGCATCAGGTACACACAGTTTGAATGAAGGGCAAGGTTCTCTGGCGCATTCATTTACTATTGTCTCACATCTGTCACCTAAAACATAAGGATTTATTGTAAAAAAATTATTTGGAAGAAAATACAGGAAAGAGGTATGTATAAAAACCTGGATTTAAAAAAATATGGGCTACAGCTTTACTTCATAAACAACTCTATAAGAAAAATCTCTGTTTCGTTTATTTGTTCCTATTCACTTTGCATAGGCTATACTTCCAAGAGTATTATTTGAAGCTATTACTTTTGATAGATAATCTCAGTACCTATAAAATAACACTAATAATAAGAACTAATAGTTTTTCCTATTTCCCTAGGTGGACTTTCTTCACTAAATTTGCACTTATTAGTCTAATTTTATTTTTATACTTACTGTTAAAACACTAATAATGTATGGAAGAAAGCAATTGTATACAATTAAGTATATGTATAAAAGGAAAAACCTTGAGAAATGCATGATGATAATTACAGAAATCAGCCGTATCTAAATCACATTCAAATAAATTGGGAAATGATACCCGGAAATAGGACAAGTCTCAATTCCTGTATCTAAGTGTCATTTTAAAATTCATTTGAACTAATATTGTGCAATATGTTATCAATGTGTACTATTAAAAAAATAAGTATTTGTATTTGCTACAATCTTCTTCTCATCAAAATCCTACTATATGTTGTTTCTTAACTATGTCCTGTTGGTTTAAAGAGGTCTATAATGAGTTTATAAGACTAGATTGCACCTATCACGTTTTAAGTACTTGTAATAATATAAAAGGTTTACCTGCATAGCCCTCCTTGCACACACATTGTACTTTGTGCTCATGCCTAGGAGACACAAAACTCATGATATCGTTGGCTATGGGAGTGAGGGCACTAGTGTCTAGAACGATGCGATCCTCACACTCTCCATATGTACAGTAGCTGACAGTGCATTTGTCCTGCATTATTTCTTCCACAATCAGACCTGTCGTCAACTCGAGTTCTTCTAGATGTTCTGTCAATGCTTGGCGGACATTGTCGGCAGAGTGATAACTAGGATTTTCAGATGTAGCCTGAGACTTTCTCACAGCAAAAAGCACATCAAGGTTACTTCTTGGGTTCGAAGCTTGTCGCCTGTGGCGACTTCTAGAATCAATCGGCTCCCCATTCATTGTGGGCTGTACACTGATTATAACAACATCTTTCACTCTTACTTTCAAAGCATTCCTCACTGCACGCACAAAGCCCTTGCTGTAGTCTAGTATAAAGTCCAATGAACTGACATCTCTAAACTTAAGGATGACAGAGTTTAGTAGAAGTTCCTCGGAAACCAATTCCACGGACACTTTGATCACTGCGAAGGTAGTGAACTTCCCATCTGTGACAGATACATTGATCCGATACTCGCCAACGTCCAATCTTGGAAGAGCAAGGAGTGTGCCATCGTTTCGGTCAAGTTCAAAAAGATCACTGGCAATATTTTGAATGTTTGCCCCCGTTGATGTTTTAACTAGCCCATACGATAGGGTATCATATTGATCTTGGTCGGAGGCATGAATTTTACCAACAATTCCCCCAGGGAACTCATCCCTGAAGGAATTAATGCAGATTTCTAAAGGTGTAATTATTGGTGGATATTGACTCTCTTCAATCACCTGAAATTAAACATTGTTTTGTTTGAGCTTAGTTACAGAATGTTTAGAATCATCGAGTGTCTTGAACTTACACAAAATACATTTGTAAAAGCATAAGTAAAATAAGAAGAGATGGAATCAAATAGAATATGGCTGTCACAGTGAAAATAAAACAAAACATATCATTCTTGGTACCACTGCTATCCTTAATAGTTATGATATAGATAATATTATATCAAGAAATTAAAGGAAGAGGAGCAATTTTCTTTAAGAGGAAACCATTTTTTTTTTGTCTAACGACAACTTTGTGAATTGTATTCTTTTTTCACTGTAAAAAACATTGTGTTTGCCCTTCCTTATTTGTCAATATCTTTCTTACCTGTATTTTCTTTTATATAAAATTATGTACCTTTAAATGTAAAAAATGTTTTAAGAGCTATATCACTAAGTAAAATCAAATAAATGTTACTATGCATTGCATAGACCTTCTCTATGTCTTTTATCTTAAAATAGAAACATTTACCAAAACTCGTTAAGATTTGTGAAACGAAATAATATAAATTGGGTCAGAACACTTCACCAAAGACCACCACAAACAATTTCACATCTCAAAGATTTAAATATAAATATTTTCCCTTAGAGCTCAAAAACTATCGGTTTTATTAAAATTTGTTTCAAATAAAATATTTTTATTTCAAATAGTGACAAGTTATTTCATATTTCAAATAGTTGTGCACATAATATAATCAAAATTGTATATTTCTGCTTATGTAGAATACTCTCAAAGTCATTTTCATGGGAAGATGAGAATTGCCATTTTGTTTGAAAGGTTAGACACATATGTAAAAACATTAATCAAAATCGGTAGAGCGGACTTGAAGAAAATATATTTTTTTCTTTTAGCCCTTTAAGTTTAGATATCTAATTCCAAAAACTCCTCAGGGGAACCTTATGAAAGCCAAGTTATAGCTCGATAAAATAGTTTAGGCTTTAGGTCGAGATACAATCACACAGCCAAAAGAACGATTTATTTGACAATCACAATACTCTCTCACTCACCCACACACACACACACACACACACAATTCTTCACAGCACACAGTATTATTTAAATTGAAAAATTACACCTCTTAAATGATCGTTCATATGTACCTGACAATTTCCGCACGTCCATTACAAACTCTGCCTTAAAATATGAGTTAAGTATGACCCCGGGAATGGGACAACTCCTGGATAGCTCAGCGGTAAAATCATCGGTGTATTAAGCCAAAAGTCTCAGGTTTTATTCCATGTCTAGCTGTCATTTTCCAATTTAAGGAATACTATATTCAGATGCTGCTATATCAGCTCAAACTACAATAGCTTGACTATTAATTCTCTATCTTATTTAATAAATCTATTTAGCAAATATCTTGAGAATGAATCCTTCAACTTTATTTTTGTTTTTTCTATACATTTTTTCAAAGAGTTAAAATTTAGTTAGAACATAAGGAATGATTTAATAGGTTCAAGTTCAATGTACCTTACCTTAATTATAACAAAAGTGTCAGAGTAGAGGGGAGGTGTTCCATTATCAAACACCCTAACTTGAAGCAAATAGTTATCTTTCTTCTTGTGGTTAAACTTGGCTGCTGTCCTTAGTATTCCATCCTGTTCCAAACGGAATGCACCATGGTCATTTCCTGACCGTATATCAAAGGTGTATGGAGCAGCATTTGGAGTTGTATCAGCATCCGTTACTATGAACTTTAGCACCATGAACCCGACAGACTTGTCCTCCTAAATAAATAAAAAATAAAACATACGAGATGTAAAAACTTTGGATTAAAAGTATTCTTATCAATGGTCGAAATGACTACGGCATCACTCTCACAGTAAATTGAAGCTCAACTATGGTTTGATCAGGGTTTGTTTGGGTGTAGACTTACAGAGGGTTGTTTTTCCTAAATGGTTTTCACTCTCCCTGTACACAAATGTGTGTACATTTAATTGGTAAATATGTCAAATAACATTGAAAATAATTTCCATTGAGAAACATTATTAACCTTATTAGGAAATAAAAGTAAATATTGATTGATGTCTAGCTCAAACTCACAAATTGGTAATTAATTTTAGCTTCTAAAATAATTTGTATCCTTCATATAGAATGAATTTTGCTTAGAACACTGTACCTGAACAATAGTCGAATAGTTATGCTGTGAGAACACTGGTGGGTTGTCATTAGCATCAGAAATCTCTATGTTTACCATGACAAAGCTGGACAGGACAGGAATACCTTGGTCATGTGCGTGGACTTCCAAAACGTAGTTTGATATCTGGGAAAAGATTAACAATAAATAAATTATTGGAAGGTACAAAATATATGAAAAAGATAACACTAAAACAAAATAGTATTTATGCTTGCTTGTTCTAATTACCGACAAATCATATTAACAGAAGAATACAGACAAGTTTGCGGGGAGACCGAGTCTTTTCACAGATTTTAAATTACAGTTGAAATGAGTTCTATGAAATTTACATTTATTTAATTGATGTTTAGTACATAGCATGCATGCCTTGTAATTTTACATTTCTATATATATTTTTTTACAGTACTATAACTATTTTCAGTTACAAGAAAATACATTATGTTGACTACAACATGTAAATATTAACATTTATTATTTCTTCTTATTTTAAATTTATTTATCTAACTTTGTTTATTTAAATGAGTTAAGTTTGTCTCACCCACATTTTCCAAAAATTGTGTTTGGGTTATTCAGAACTTTGGACAATCAGGATTTTACGCTAGGGGGAATTCTATTTTAATTTAGAAAATAAATACATCCATACAAAAATAGTAAAAAATCGGTAAAACTGTCAAATCTACCCTAAATTAGCCTTAATACAATTTACTGGTTAAGGTACAATAATACTTTATCTAACAAATAGTTATTGTTATATCTTTGTGAACATATTATGGAAAATTCAAAATAATTGGAAGCCACGAGAGCTATTTTTTTAATATTGTCAATGAACTTCATTCATAACGTTGGTTTGACCAGAAATTAACAAAAATGTAGGACACCTTTTTGTCAAAAATAAATTTTGATAAAGATAGTCATGAAGATTAAGTTAATTAAATACATAATAAACTATTTCAAGCTATTTTTCTAAGTTGCTAGCTTTTTCAGATAAAGCTGGGGAAAGGCGATTATAGGGAAATACCTTAAAATACCTTAAAAATATCTTAGACTCAAAACAATGTTTTTCGTGAAAAGTATCAAACAAACCTATTCAAAGACTGCTGGAAAAGATTGACTATCAGTTTTTTTAAATTAGGGATGGGACTCTTGAATCCAAGGATAGTATTTGGGATTTGAAGAGTCAAGAAAATATCAAATTCTCTACTGAAATCCTTATTAAAATATATAATATTGATAATCCGAACTAAGTGAAACCTGGGGTGGTTCAGATTATCAAATTGTTCAGTTTAGCAAATATATAATATACACAATACATGCACAACTCGATTAAAAACAATATGAACGTCGGAAAATGAAATATCACACAGCTCACGGTAGTAGAAAAAGCCAGAATGATTGAGAAATAATAAATGGAGCTGTTGGGCAGAGTAGTGATCGAAATACACAATATGTATAAACTATTGTTAATACAATTTATAGCACGACCGGTACAGCGCTTGGCTGGAGCATCACTAACGGTTTATTATTTGAAAAAGCCTTTTAAGACTAAATTCATGAGACATCTGTCGGCGTTATAGTGAACTACAAATGTAAACAAACATGAACGTTTTGACGGTAATAATTGAACTCCAACAGGAGCAGTAAGGTTACAGCAAGATTATAATTCTCCCCATTCGAGTGACATGCAGTGTATAGACGTTGCAGTGGGCTCACGTGCTTTGCTCGTTTTGCTTCCTGTTTTCTACATTGCAAATTTATATTTTGGCCTATTTTACTTAAGGTGTGTCTGGATTACCAAACGTTCAGACTAACAAGGTTCTACTGTATAAATTTTTTATTTTTCAAATTGAATTTATTTTAGAATTCTTATATGAATGGTTCAGAAACATAATTATAGGACAAACTGAATAATTAGACCCCAGACCAGTAATTCAACACTAAACTAAATGTATGAATGTATTATAAGAAAGAATGTTGACATTTAGTTACTCTTTCTATCTTCTATTGTTTTATTATATTTCTATTTTTGCTTAGGTTCATAATTTTTTACCCCAGATTCAAATTAGAATTTTGATCTGGAATTAAAATTAAGATTTGGATTTGAGATTTGTATTTGTAAAATAGTGGATTCAACCAAACTCTAATTATTTTATTTTGATATTATAAACTTTTACTGTTGCTATTGAAAAGATCAGCATACCCACATAGCCATTAGAGTGGGAAAAATATTCTCAAGTAATTTAATGGGAATAAAATAATTAAATTTAATATCCCTCTCCAAATGAATCTATTAGTACAAATCTACATTACTGGTACATAGTTATTACATTCTTTGTTGAGTTATATCAAAATAACTTCAATATGGCTTGTTGCGTCTTTAGTGATAACATTGTTTTTTATCACCGCTGGAGGATATAACAGCTGTGTCAGAATTCTAAAATAAAAGAAACTCTTGTTCAAGTAGTGGACCGGACTGGTCTTACATTCAATGTTGTGTAGATAGAATATCATAAAATTATATGGTTCATTTTACAATAAATTGACAAAATATGCCTAGTACAATTTATTTTTTAGAAAATCAGAAAAGTCATTATGGTAAATTAAGTACTGTGTGTCTTGTTTGAAATATTAATTAAAATTTAGTCTTACAAGTTATTTAGCGCATCTTGTAACAGGCATTATTAAATGGAATTATATTTTAAAAATTAATATGGATGATAGAAAAAAAAGAAAAAAACAAACAACAACTGATATTTAAACAACTTACCATTTCTCTGTCAAGGTTGCCTGCAACAGAAATGTAGCCTGACTTCTCATCAATTGAAAACTGCTTTTGTCGGTCACCTCTCTCAATTGAATATGACACTTTTCCATTGGCATCGCTGTCGAGATCATTTGCTAATACCTATAGTAACAAAACACCTTGTTCAAAAGAGGGAGAAACCATTGGGAAGACCTAGATGCAGATGAGAGTATAACATTAGAATAGACATTAAAGAGATAAGGTGTAATGAAGTGGAGTGGATAGAGCCAACTCAAAATTCGGATAGGTGGCGTGCGGTAATGAACTTTTGAGTTCCTAGTGCCACAGAGTTAATAAGTACTCGTCTTAATACCTTTAAGGACTATATTATGCAACTTAAATACACAGTATGAGAAGGGTGAATTTTAAAGGAAGAACAACAGGATTCACTTAGATAAATGAGAGGGAAAACACATTGATAAATCCAAAGTGATAAACTAATCTCAGTGAACCTCAGCAAGATAAAAACCAGATAAACATATTGGCACTATGGTAAATTTGTTGATTAAGATTTACTATGGCGTACTTAAAATATGACAGCCTCGGTGGTCTTGGGATGAAGTGTTTGCCCTACGACCCGATGTTAGTGGTTTTAAACCTGGCCAAGGTGACTGATTTTTACTGAGTGACTAAAATTCATAGTATCACTTCCTTCAGAGGGGAAGTAAAGCCGCCAGTTCATATAAAAGATCCCTGGAAGGTATATGAGTTAGCTTCCCAGCCAAATTTGTAAACCCCTTTTTGCTCAATCAGAGAAATTCAAAGCTGAAAGCAAAATAAAACTACCAGTACTAGGACTTCCTTAGTACATGGGCGGCTGGGTAGCCCAAACCAGCCAAAGGGCTGACTGCTCGTGGTGCTCCAAACAAATGGAAAACCCACCAGGACCATCCTTTGTGTTCTAAACTCACTATTATATTTATTTATAATTAAAATATACTTTTCAACACCTGGTGACTCGCATCAGTAATCATATAATCTAAATGCTTCACTTTCAGATTAAATAAGATTGCAAAAGAGGGGAAGATCAGTCCGAATCCCGGTAGAGTTTATTGATGGACCTTTCTCATACCTATCCAAATAGTGTAAATATTTATATATCCTGAATGGATAGTAAAACGCTGCCCACAAAAATAACTCAACAAAACTGTTGATTGTTCAAATAAAATATAGATAGTTTCACTTTACAGATGTGTTATAATTTTTAAATCATTATATATAACATTAATGTTCTACTTTATGTTCCTGAGATGAGGAGGTGACAATATTCTAATCCCACTGTTTCTGCTACCAAAGACAAGTTTAATTTACTTCAATCCCCTAATCTCATATAATACTTGTGTCAAAAACAGTTAAAATTTACAGACACTCCGTTTGCTCTTTTCATGTATTTGAATCAACACATATAGTCTTTTTTCTCTTCCTGGAACAAGGCAGTCAAAACCTCGTAAAATCAAAACTCCATAATCCATTGCTACTAGTGTGCCCAAGTCAATTGTCTATTTAATTGCTCTTGGGAGTGATTAAAACTTTTTTTTAGCTTTAGTTAGAAAACATTTAATGCAATCACACTTTTTAATGCTATTGTCCTGTGAAAATATCTTATCCTTTAGATGTATACAAAATAATGTCCACCTCCCCCCCCCCCCCCCNGCCCCCCCCCCCCCCCCCCCCTACCTGCCTCCGCAAGACTAATTCCATAATTAGGATGGAAGGATCTTTTAGAAAATACAAACACATTTTTTTGTGGTCAACAATAATAATATGTTCAGGCTTTTTTTTACTTCCATTACTGTTTCCAGCCTATGGCCCGAGTCAAGTTTTATTTTATTAAAGTAATATATTTTTCCACTACTGGCTGGCTAGGTCTGTCGTAGCTTCACATGTCTTATAATATAACTTAAGACTAGAACAGGCACAATACACAGTCCCCGGCTGTCAATTTATCAAAGTTAAAGGGTAAACCACATTTTCATCAATTATAAATTCTCAACCATGCTGGGAATTGAACCCGAGACCCTTAGCTCAGCATGCAAACATGCTACCAACTGAGCTAAGGTGTTAAGACGACCAGGCATATGAATATATTAAAATTGTTTTACTAACTTTTACAACTTCCAAAAAAAGTTCCTACCTATTTATTTAAATCATATTGTATATGAAATAACAGTATTTAAAACCAATTAGGAAAAATGTATCTAGATTTATGTAGCTCATTTTTAAGATTAATTATTTTTTTGGTGGCGTTCCTGATGAACCGAATGTCAGGAACTATATAAGCCAAACATGAGAAACCCACACACAAAAAATGCCAACTAGTTGTGAAACATCACTTGTTTAGTCTCACTACAACTATTTCCCGAAGAAAATATAATGGAAACATTTGAATGTTAAAGTGTGTGTAAATATGTGTTTTGTCAACACACCTGAATAATCTTATCGCCAATCTGTGCATCCTCTCGAATGCGAGCACTGTACGATGCCTGGTTGAAGATGGGAACATTATCGTTGCTGTCAGTGACAGATATGTTGGCAGTAGCGTGATTACTGAGTGGAGGAATACCTCCGTCCACAGCCTGTATTGTCAAGTAATAGTCCTTCGCTCGTTCATAATCCAACTGTTCCACTATGCTGATAATGCCTGAAATATATTTCATAAGAATTTGGGTGTAACTTTAGATGTTGGTTCTTCTTGCAGAAAAAAGAATACAGTTAAGTCCGTATTTTGATGAGTTTCTGATTTAAACACATTTTAAATCAGGTTGGACAACCAGTACACTTACACTGGAGAAAAAAATTGTTTGGATAAAATACTGTTAAACACAAAAATACATGTATAAATAAGAGCTTTTCACTAACAAAGGAAACTTTTTCAGCTTCGATTTCACTTATTACAGTTTTATTTAAAGATTGATTACAAATTTATGAAAATTATTTTTAAACTGTATTCTTCTCTCTCTATCTTTCTCTGTTGTTTCTCTACCTTCCTGTAGCTTCTTCCAAATATGAAATAAACTGTATTCTTAAAAATTTCACACATTCAACCTCCTATCCCCCCACCCCCCCAAATAGATTTAGTCTTTTGTTTGGTTCTTGAAATTAAATACTCAGCTAAGTGTATACACAAAATAAAAAACCAAATTTATTTTCGATAATTGATACAAAAATAAAATATTGCTAGATTTTTCTTTTAACTTAAATTATGAACAAACAATGTGTTTTAACATAAACTGAGTATGCTACAAGGCACATCCAGAAAGTAAAAGTACTGGTTGCCCTCTCGTGCTGTGAATTTTTTCCCCCAAAGTTGGCAACACTTAAGTGATAGTGGGGGTTCTTCTGAACACAACGCGCACAGGCAGACCTCGTTAGTATGAAAACTTGTCTTGTAGTGTTCGTTTGTGTGAAATATGTGGACAAGAAATCCCACCAAGTGCGAGGTAACACTGTCATCAGGTTCCTTCTTGCTGAATGAAAAACACAGGCTGAAATTTTTTCACGGATCAAAACTGTTTATGGGGAAGGTGTTATGACTGAACAAATGTGTTTAAGTGGTGTCGTGAGTTTAATGAAGGCAGAAAGAATGTTCATGATGATCAGAGGTGTGTAAGACCTTCCATTTTGACCGATGAGTTGGTGCAAAAATTCGAGAAAACTGTTTGTGAAGATCGTCGATTGACAATGGATGAAATTTATGCGATGTTTCCACAACTCTCCAGATCTCTCTTACACAAAACAATTACAGAAATGCTGGGATTTAAAAAATTGTGTGCAAGATAATTCCCAAAACAATTGACAGAGCAGCACAAAGTAAATCAAGTTGCTAGCGCTCGCGAGTTCCTTGAGAAATTTGAATTGGAAGGTGAGGATTTTCTGAGCTCTATTGTGACTGGAGATGAAACCTGGGTGGCTCATTACACTCCTGAGACAAAAAGACAGTCATCACAGTGTTGGCACACCAGTTCCCTATCTGCCAAAAAATTCAAAACCTCAATTTCGGGCAAAAAAATCATGGCCACTATGTTTTAGGACCAAAAGGGATCATTTTGATCAAATTTCTGCCTCAGGGGGAGGGGAGACAATTAATACAGCACGATCCTGTGAGACCCTAAAAAAGCTCAAGAGAGCAATTCAAAACAAATGGTGAGGAATGTTGACGAAGGGAGTGTGCTTGTTGCAGGACAATGACTGCCCACACACGGCCAACGACACCAAGCCGCTTTGGGACTCATTCGGTTGGGACATTTTGAACCACCCCTCATACTTCCCTAAATTGGCGCCTTGAGACTTTAATCTTTTCACCTCCCTGAAGACTCACAAAAAAAAATTTCAACCGACGAGGAGGTGAAACAAGAGGTTCTAAACTGGAAGAAGGAGATGGCAGGAGAATTCTTTGAGGAGGGCATCAAAAAGCTTGTGCCACGTCTCAAAGCCTGCATAAAACGGGAAGGCAACTACGTGGAGAAATAACTGACATATTTACCAACAAAATCCTTTAATTTTGTTTTAAATACAATTATTATTTTTTAAATAGAAAACGTGAGTACTCTTACTTTCTGGACGTGCCTCGTATGCCAGAGGTCGGTAAAATACAGGAGTGTACTAATGCGAATACTGATTAATCGTTATTGGGCAATTATTAATGCATCAGCAATTAATTGTAATCAGTGATTATTATCTTGATTGTTTTTTAAAAGTAAAATTTGAATCAAAATTTAATGGATAGGAGTTTAGTGATAAAAAAAACCCTCTGCATTTGAATTGGGGGCTGTGCAAAGATTATATAACCAGATAAAGAAATATAAGTTCATGCCGTTGATAAAACTAACAATCTAGTTCCAACTTTCACCGGGGTTATGCATAAAATATATTTTTGAATGCATATAAACTTTTTTTTATTAGTTACATTAACTGTTATCATTCTCTTAAGCATATTTCCCAATGGTTATTAATAAATAATCAGTAATCAGTTTTACTGAATCAGTAAACCTCTAGTAAAAAAATCCTAATCCACTGATACTCTATTCATTACTGTAGGCTTTGTATTAGTTGAGAAAAAGCGTTATATAAAAATATGTTAGATTTTTTTTAACCTATATTCTAAATAATGTGTTTTAATGTAAACTGAAGTAGGTAAAATATACTATCCATTGATACCTTATTGATTGCTGTAGGCTTTGTATTAGTTAAGAAAAAGGGATATTGACAACAGAAATAATATACAAAAATATTGTTAGATTTTTCTTTTAACTTACATTTTAAACAAACAATATATTTTAATGTAAATTGAGTATGCAATGTCAGAAATCAATGAAAAATCCTATCCACTGATACCTTCTTAATTGCTGTAGGCTTTCTATTAGTTGGGGAAAAGGGATGTTGACAACAGAAATAATATATAGGATTGATGTTCACAGCCATTTTACCTCAAATTTATCAAAACTAAAATAAAGAATACATGTTATTAAATTATTTTGTCAATCATATGGTAACAATATTTAGTATGAGGGAAAGAGTTTGATTGTTTGTTAAAAAATGTCTCTTATAGGGTTAGTTTTGCAGAGTTCATTCTAAACAATATTTAAAAAAAAGTCATTTTTATTAATGTTTGCCTTTATTTAAAAAATAAAATCAGCAAGTTAAGTGGATTTAGTAAAAGGTTGGATTTAATGTATTACCAAACTATTTATTTCTTATGACTAGCATTTAAATGAAAAATAAAGAACTACGGTGAAAACTCAAGTACAATATTTCGTTTATGGAATAAAAGAGAAAAAAATAGGGGCAGTAAAATAATAACTTTTTTTTGTACTCACAACAAAATAATCCTTTGCTAAAAATCAGGTTTAGAAATATATTCAAATGCAATATGAACCACAGTCAAAGAACATATTTTATACAAGTGTAACAGTTCACAAATCAATATTTCATTGTCAAATGCTATTTTGTAACTATGTTTTAGTTGTTAAGATTAGGCAATATTACTTTTTTATTTACTACATAACGTTCTTGAATATTTTTATTTCCACCTACCTGTCTTGGGATGTATTTCAAATTTCTTGTGTTCGTTCCCCCCTATGATTGAGTAGTACACCTCAGCATTGACCCCCGTGTCTTTTGAAGTGGCCAGAACTCTGGCTACCTCTGACCCCACACTGACGATCTCCGGCACGGTGGCGTAGTAGTACTTGGAAGTGAACTCTGGAGGGTTATCATTGATATCCAGCACAATCACTGTCAGGGCTGCCAACTTGCTCAGCTGAGGGTTCCCTTGATCCACTGCTTGCAGACTAAGGTTGTACATGGCGCGAGTCTCTCGGTCTAGAGGTTTGGCCAAGGTCACTATACCACTGTCCGCAGTGATGTTGAAATGACCACCGGCAGAGTCAACAAACATATACCTGATCTTGCGATTGATGCCTTTAAAGAAATAAAATATATTTTTGTTATTATTCAACTAATTTAGACATTCAAGTACAATTTTTATAATAGGGATGGGGACCCTCGAAGCCTTAAAGATATTTGAGATTTGAGCAAATTTTTATTTTGAAACTCAAAACTTTTTTTTTCAGTTTTTAAGTTGAAATTTGTTTTAAAGCTCTAATACTACTTATTGGTGGTTCAGGACCAATTATAATTATAGTATGAACTTAAAAACTAGGCCCCAGATCAGTAATTTAACCCTTAGCTGGATGTATGAATGTTTTAATGAATGGACTACAAGAAATATAGCTTACAGATTTAGTTACATTTCGCATTTTCTACTATTCTATCAAATATATACGGATTTGGGTTTTGAAGGTAGATTTAAGATTCGGATTCATAAAATAGTGGATCCAACCCATCTCGAGTTTATAATGCATACATGTATACTAAAAATATATATTAATAATGTATATTAATTCTGAATGTTATATATATATATATATTACTAAAATACATTGGAATAGTTGATTGCGTTAAATAGGTGGCACCAACACAAAATAGCTTATGTGGCGAGAGAAAGGAACAAAGTTTTCTTTACATACAGTTATTGTCCACAGTACCTTCTTTCATCAATCATGAGTAAGTACCAGAAAAAAATTAAGGTAGGTTTAATTTGAAAAGTTATTAATTAATTTAAAACACATATGAAGCCCAAAACCCCTAAATACAAGCAAGAGCAACAGGAAATGTTAAAAAAAAAAAGGATCAATGCAAAATGGCCTTTTACAAAGATAAAACAAAAATCCTTTAGTTATTTTATTTAATATAAAAGATCATACATACATCAAAAGTGAAAATAGTTACTCCCTTAATATGATTTGCTTCAAGTTAAAATAAATAATTATTGAGCTACTTATCCAAATGATTTATTTCATTGTTTTCCAGACAATATCCAAACCTCCCTTAAAGAGTTTGGTTCATATCTTGATGGGGTCATATATTTAATATTCAGCTGCTGAAAATCCTTCCTAAACTTAAGTGACGGAAAAAAAAAATGTATGTATGTATGTATGTATGTATATATAACTATAAAACTATAAAATATATATATATAGTTTTTAGTAGATACTATAAGCATCGAAATACCTATATCTCTATCCGTGGCATGCACTTTGGTGACTAAAGTTCCGACATCAACATCTTCTGCTAGAGTAGCGCTGTAGGTGTCCATAGTGAACTGAGGAGCGTTGTCATTCAGGTCGGACACTATGATCTCTACTTGGGACGAACACTCCCAGGCAGACTTATCTCTGTCCTCCACATGGGCCACCAACTGATACTTGGATTGCTCTTCTCGGTCCAGACTTAGGGCGGTTTTAAGATGACCTAAAAAAAATAGTAATAAAAGAATCCAATATAATATATTTATTTGTAAAAATTAACCTAATCTTTATATGACCAATGGAGAAATCAATAAATATTATAATTAGAAACTAGACATCTGCCAAGCAGGTTTTTAAAATTCAAATCAGATCTAAAATGAAAGCAAAAATTATTTGCAAATTTCCAATAATTATCGAACCTAACATATCCTAGTTAAACATACCAAAATTATGATTTATAAAAAGAGTTGAACAATATAAAAACAAATAGTTTTGGACACTAGTCCCTAGTCCTCCTATAAGTGATCATGACTATAAATGCAGGTTCTTAAGTTTGGTCATGAAATAATAGTTCAACTTTGTCAAAGTTAAGCAGTTAAAAGCACCATCTGTTCTTTTAAATATAAACTATTTCAATATGTATCTTCAATCTTAGCTCATTTGTTAGAAAGGCTATGTATGGTCATAAAATTTACCGGCTGTCTTATCAAGGGTAAAATGGTCGGCGCCATCGCCAGCGAGATAAAAGCGCAAGTTTGTGTTTGGTTCCTCATCAACATCTGCAGCTAGGATTGTGAGCACGTAGCTACCAGGATGAACTCCCTCCGATAACACTTGGCGGTACCGGTACTTTAAGCAGTACGGAGGGTTATCTAAAATAATAAGATAATAATGTGGTTAGATGTCGACAAAAGCAAATGTATGTATATAAAAATGTACACATAAAAAAAGGGGGGTTTATAAATAATATGTCAAAGCCATTTTAAACTTTTGGTTGATTTGGTTTTAATTATTTAAAAATCCACTTGTAAAAAAAAGAGTGTAATTTGTAAAATGTATATTACATATTATGTAGACTTTGTTGACACTGAAAGATAAAACGAGGTTACAATGTATGGTGTAGCAAATTTTTAGATCTTAAAAAGTTCAGTTTTAGGTGCCTAAAATAAGCTCTTTTAGACTTTATATAAAAAAAGATAGGTCATTAAAACTAGCTTGGAATGGACCGAAAACTAAAAGCTAACACTGCATTTCATTCATATCAGCTTTGATTGCAATTAAAATAACATAGAGGAGATTATATATCTTATTGATGCTTGGAAAAAATTTCAAACACTTTAAAAAAAATTCCCACAGTTGGCCTTCCAGTAAATAATTAGCACCTTTTCTAAGTTTTCCACCCTGAAGTTAGGTGTTTATCACTTAATATCAATTTGTAGGAATGCTGTAAAAGAGTGTTCTAAATCCACTGGTGTAAGGAGAGAGTATTAGAACAAGAAACAATGTACATCCGTGGTTTGCCAAAGATCAAAGAATGTCCCTGCCAAATTTGGTTAAAAGTGGTTCACACAATTTGACAGTTATCGCTGAACAGACTGACATATGAAATGCCAAATGATCTAGTTAAAACAGAACCTTGCTACTCTTGGTCAATAATTATGCTTATTACCTCTAGAGTCTATAGGATGATGCCATTTTACACCAAAATATTGAGCAATTTAGAAATATGTGTTAATGTTTTTACTTTTATTTGTGATTCATTTGCTACAATTCTACCACATGTATTTATTTAATAAAATAGATAGAAAAACTAAAAGTCTTAGTAAAGAAATATGTATGCAGTATGATATACCATTAGCATCAAGAATTTCAATGGTCACTACTGTAGTAGTGATAAACTTCCCGTCAGTAGCAGTGACGTCCAGTACATATTTGTTCACACTCTCTCTATCCAGAGGTTTGCTGATGTACACCTTGCCATCTTGTCTGATCTGGAACTGAAGTCTAGGATCTCCTCCGGTGATGTAAAACTCTACAGGCGACACCAAGTCTTCGTCTTCATCCGTTGTACTGAGCTGGACAACAACAGTACCTGGTAGGGCGTCTTCGTTCACTATAACATTACAACAACAAATCACCACAATGATTATAAAAATATTCTCTTTTATAGAATAATAATACATATTAATAAATATTAATAAATATCAATTTTCAGAATATAATAATAAATATGATTAAAGTGTTAATATTAATGAAGATTGTTATGATAATGAAAGTGAGTTTACAGTATTTTACTGTACACTTTAATGCCCCCAAGCAATTTACTGATATTTATACTAGACAGGGGTCAGGAATAATAAGAACATAACAAAAATTGCTTAAACCTGAGGAAAAATCAAATAATAAACATATTATTCCTAGTGCACTCAGTCACATTAAGACTGTAACTCCATAAGTAAAAGTCAGGGTGACCATTAAGGTTAAGTGAGAGATAGAATTACAAATAAACTCGAAATAAATAAAACAAATTACCTTTTTTTCAAGAGAAATAAGAACACATTGCACAGGATACAAAGTCAGCCGCCAGGACATATATGTTTTCTCACCAGCGGCCAGAGGAATTATTAAATAAACATGACCATTAATTCTTACTACCCAACTGGTTTTAATTATCTACAACTATGCAAAGAAACCCAATTTATTTCATACGATTCTTAAAATAAAATATTTTGTTGGGTTTCATGAAAAATAAATACTGTCAACATTAAAGACACCAAGAAAACTGTTTATTTACACCTACTGGCCTAAGTATTGTATATTGCTTGTTTGTTTGGAATCAACTCAGGTAATCTGTCACTTAGTAAGTGCTATCGAATGTTAAGAATCATATAATGACGTGCTAATTCATAATTGATTTTTAAATTAATTCTAACTAAGAGTTTATTATTATTATAAATATGTTATTGAAGTAATGGCAAATATATTCAAATGTAGTCCTGCCTAAGAAAATAGGAATGAATATATTTCAAGAGTCGAAAATATGTTCGTGTATTAAATAGAATGTATTCTCAGAAATCGATATATAACAAGAATCAAATATATTTCTTGTTTCCTATGTGAAGATAGATAATAGATATACAAGAAAACAATAACAACAATACATACTTAATAATTAGGCATTATTGAGTTCACTATTTCCAATGCATGTTTAATTGTTAAGCATGTTGTTTTAGTCTTTAAAAAAAATGTTTGTATTTTTATTTTTGCTTTCTTATTAAAATAAATTATAATCCTTCAATGATGATTAAAGTTGATTAAAAGGTAACTAGGCCTAATCTGTTTGTTTATTTCACAAGATTTTTTTTTAAACTTAACACAGTCTATCAAAACACTTAAAAATAACTAAAATATACTCAAATTTTGATTGATTTGATTTCTAAACAATATTTTGCGAGGGGTGGTTGGGCTTGATTAAAATTGAAAGCAATATTGAAATAAATCTTAATTCACAACGTAGGCCTATATTGTATAATGTAGGTATATTTGTAAATCATTAAAAATTCTAACAATTTGCTAGAATTCGGATTCAATAATAAAATGTAAATTTGAACCTGAGAAATAGTGGATTCGAACCATCTCTAGTTTCTATACACTTTTCCTGTGTTTTCTTCCAAATATAATATAAAAACGTATTTATAATTTACACTTTGTTTACACTCAAAATAACCCATCAAGGTAAAACTTTAAGCATTCACTATAAACAGGTGTACATTATAAGTTTCTATTAATATATTTTATATTTTTAAAACAGAAATAAATGTAAACATCCCTAGTAAATTGTGTGAGTTTTTGTCTGTACAAAATAACCACTTAATTACCTGCTGCTACATAATGCATATTTGTGAACACAGGTGGATTATCATTGTAGTCTTGTAGTTTGATGTAGATGCTGGTACGGGCAAAGTGTTTCTGGTTACCATTGTCTGTGGCCACCACTTGGAACACAAACTCTGATTGCTTCTCCTTGTCCAATTGCACTAGGGTGGTGATCCAGCCTGTGTAGGCATCCACGGCAAACACGTTGGCCAATTCACCGATATCAGAACCAAAGGTATAGCGCACTTCACCATTACTACCTTGATCTTTATCATGAGCATTCACTAGAAATAATACATAATTAGCAAATAGCTTATATATATATTTTTTAATATGTCAAAACACACAAATACAATAACACAAATGATTTATATATTGTACGATAATATACCAAGCAGAAACCAAAATAAAATTTCCATGGATTAGGTAAGTACGTTGTCACTTTGAAAGAATCAAGAATTTTGGTCTTTATTCAATAGTTATATGGTTGGGATTTAAAAATAAAATTAATTAGGCCTACTTACTTCGATGGTTGCATGGTCTAAGGTCGCGGTAAGTTGGATTGCCAAACACAAGGAGGTCGGGGTTCAAATCCCAGTCAGGTGAAATGAAGGTTATTTTTCTAAACAATTTCCCATTTTTCCAATCCTCTAAATACTACCTTCCTCATTCCAACAAGATTAACATATTTAATATATATTTGTACAGCACAAATGGTGAGGAAAAAATAATACTATCTTATGAGCAAAAAGCCAAGTTCTAATAAAAACCTTTTAAAATGGATGTCCCTTCTTCCACGTTCTCTGCTAATGTGATCTTGTACGGACTGCTTTCAAACTCTGGAGCGTTGTCATTCTCATCCAGAACTTTTAGTGTGACTTCAGCTAAAGCTGTGAGTGGTGGACTGGAGTATGTTTCAGCTAGCACACCGATCAAATGGGAATCCTTGGCTTCTCTGTCTAGAGTTCGCGCAACAGTCAATTGCCCGTTAGCATCTATAGCAAACTGTGGCGCTTCCTCACTGCCCGACACAAGCCGGTAGTGAACTGATGAGTTGGTTACTGTTTTTAGACGAGTTATTAGGGTGCCTGTTAATATAAGAAAAAGTGTGTGTCAAAGGGACAAAGCGAGACAGTCAAATAAATAGGGGTTAAGTATTAACAAATCACAATTTAATAACACTATAAATTCGTTCGGATTATGGTCATTCACTTAGTATTCAGTTAAATGTAGTTAAAAAAAAAGATGACCTAGTGTGTTGATTCAAGGTCCTGTGTCGGGGTGTGATTTTTCAACTATGTTAAAACTAAATTACAATTTGTTAAATTCTTGCATTTTAAATATCCTTATTTCCATGGATGGAGCTGGATATATTTTTTGGGGGCAAGCGGGGGATGGGGGGCATCTGTATGTAGTAGTGGACCAGTTACAAATGTTTCACGAGTGATTAACATAGCTAGTTCATGATTAACGTGCATGATTATGACATCTGAAAATCCAGGGTTTGAACCCTGTCAAGGTGCCTTAGGAGTGTTTTTTTTTTTTTTTCCTCTTCATAATATGGGTTTCACCTGCTTCAGTGGCTGTTTGATCTAAGGCATCACTCCCACAATATACTAGACTACCAATGACGAGGTGATCGGGGCTCGAATACCGGTCAGGTGTATTGACAGCTGTTTCCCTTAAACGGTTTACCACTTTGTCTACAAAAATGTGGATACATTTCTTCTTAATTCTGCCTTACTCATTCATAACCCATTAATGTAATTATGTGGATGATCCAATTCGGTATTAAGATGTGATGCAGAGGAAAAAAATTCAGTAAAATCTACTTAATACACAATTACCTAATTCTGTGTGGCATCGACTGAAGGATTAGAAAGTATGGGCTGATCTCTTCAGTTTTTTCTCCACTATGTCAACAAATAACCACTCACCCACCGCTGTTGGTAAGATATGTTATTTATTTTTATGTTTGTATTTAACTATTAATTCATCCGCTTTGGTGGCAGCATAGTCTAAGGCGCTCCTCTCGCAATAAACTAGGTTGCCGATCACTGGGGGATTATGATTCAATCCAGGTTGAGCGTACTGAGGGTAGTTTTTCCTAAATGATTTTATTTTATCTCTCTCTCCACACAAATGTGGGCACAAATTCTCTGAACGCAACTTTCCTCATCACTAGCCTATTCAAGCAATTATTACATAGTCTATTACCTGAATTGGTAATAAGACACTGCGCTTAAAAAAATCTTTATTTCATTTCAATTTTCACAGGAAGGGCCTTTTCTGACAACTGTTAGTTTTAATATAATATATTAGCAAGACCTATAAAATACCAAAAATAAATCAATAAAATGTTTTCAATGTCGACAGAAAAAACAAATTACTTGTGCTTTCTGAATGTCCCTTTCTATAAAACATTGAACTGTACATGACTTACATTCAAGCTAAACTTAGGAAAGTACACCTAATATTAAATACCCATTACATGGATGAGACCTTAATAAACTTTTTTTTTTTTTAACCATCGTTCCTGATGCCTAGTATACAAATAAAACAAACTTTATGTTTGTTGTTGATTACCTGGAGGTGAATTTTCAGAGATAAAAAACTTTCCGTCTCTTCTTTCAAATATGGGTGCAACATCTTGCGAGCCCATTACTAGAACATCAATAGGAACATTTGCATGCAAAGTGGGTGAACCGCGGTCCTGGGCTCGCACAAAAAATTGGAAGACTTGGTTTTCTGAAACAAGTAACATATTTCTAGTAAAGAGTATAAAACCACACCATGCTGTTATAACATTATAAGCTAAGCATTAAGTTGGTTTGGATACCTATAAATGCAATAAACAAACATAAAAATTAGTAAATGAATTAAAATTAACTACTTTTACCATATATCTTATTAGAGGCTGAACAATATATGACTATGTACATGAGGGAGTCCAGATTAAACAAAAATAAAAACAAATAGACAAAGCTTTTACTATCACAAGCAGCTAAACTTGAAAAAGATGCCAATGGTGTTGAAAGCTTGACATTAAAATTCTATTTTTATGTTTATTGGTATTTTATCTTAACAATTTAAACTCTAATTTAACCCATTATTTAGTCTAGTGAATTGTCATTGACACATTTTATTTGGACAGTTATCAAAATTGTCACAAGAGATAAAGGTTTGATTAAATTTTAATGTAAACCTAATTGCTTTAATAAATGCTATTAACCTGTAATAAGCTAGACAGGAAAAACACAACACAAAAATAATTTAAATTTTCTGATTTAAAGTTTGTGTAAATGATTAGATATGGTACGTTACATATAGTTATATATATGCTACTTTTTAGAGTTTGTGGGCTAGGTCAGTTTTTTATTCAATCTATATATTTTCCACTACCGGCTTGCTAGGCCTGTCATGGCTTCATATTCCTTATAATCTAACTTAAGACTAGGACAAGCGCAACATCCAGTACCCGGCCGTTAATTCATCACTGTGAAAGGGTAAACCCATATTTCACCAATGATAAACTTTTCGACCATGCCGGGAATCAAACTCGGGACCCTTAACTAAGTACAAAGGCATGCTACTAACTCAGCTAAGATGTTGGATATTAAATATATATATATATAAAATAATAATAATATAAAGATAAAGAACACATATTACCCTTGGGCACTGCACTCTTGAGTAAATAAATGCCACCGGTGTGACGATTAATACCAAATAACTCCTTCACCCCAGATGATTGTGTTTCATATATAGAATATTCCAGCTCAGCTGCCATTTCTTCATCATTATCAACTGCTCTCACCTTGATACCAAAAACGTAGCATATTACATTGTTGTTTTTACCATGTCAGGTGTTACAGATATTTCAAGTTATCTACAAATTTTCTGTTGAGAATGACTTGTTCAAAGTTCAGAGTTATGCCACAAAGCAAGTATTATTACAATTTTATCATTACCTTTTAATAAAACAAATATTTGCCTAATGATTTATAAATGTATGAAAACGGTCTAAAACACTGTAAAATAGTGTAACATTAGTGATAGGGGAAGGATGTCAACCTGAAAATAAGGTTAGGTCAGGCATTGATGGAAATAATTAAAACTCTTTCTTCATTTCTTCATTCTATTATTAAAAGGGAAATATTCCTTCTTCATAATATGAAAAACAGAAAAATATACCATAAAAAACACTGACAAAAATATATCGGCAGTTACATATTCAAAAGAAATAAGAGCGTATTGTGTGAACGTGATCATATGATGTGAAGTGTATGGAGAAATTAAGAAAGAAGTCTATTAATCCCCATCAAGGTATAATCTAACTCTCCTTTCAAATTGGCTTCTTTCCCTGACAGTCACATTTAACTATTTTACAGTATTTCCACACTATTTTTATATATAATTATATAATAATACATTTTATGATCAGTATAACTAGCCACTCTCCTGTAATACTTTTGAATTGAACCATTTGGGGCTTTATCTCAGAATAGAATGAAATACACTGCAATGTTGACAAAAAGAAAAAAAGTCTGATGGTTTGGTCGATCTTAAACACCAATAATATTATTATTAATAGTATATTCAGCCGCAAAGTAATCAATTACTTACTGTAAGGCAGGTATGTATAACCTGGGGGTCCCCAAGTATGTTCTGTGTGGCCTGTCAGGTAAAATTGAAATACTTCAAATTTAAGAAATAAATAATAATTTATGACAATGTATCTGATGTAAATGCTTGCTAATTTCCATGTAGCTTCCAGAATGGTTGGAGTAGCTTAAAATAAATGCAGCTGCATTAATGGAGAAGACTACAGTGATAAATCAATCTAAGTGCACCTAGCTGAAATTCGAACCTCAACCTCCCTGTCACCATCAATACAGCCAGCTTGACACATAAGACTGGTAGATAGAGGCAGCACTAACAGTAACCATGGATAAAATTAAAACAAAAAGGGATCATACCTTAAGGAAGTCTGAGTTGAGGGTGAGGTTGCTGTGAATAGTGGCCTTGTATTCACGCAAGAGGAACTTGGGGGCATTGTCATTTTCATCCAATACTTTGACACGAACCATAACAAACCCTGATCTTCCTCCTTTGTCTGTGGCCATGACTGGGACCTCGTACAGTTTCTGAGAATCTCTATCAAGCCTTTTCCTTGTGATGATTTCTCCTACATCACAACAATCAAATAAGTAAGACAAAATATTTTATAATAATAATAATTATTATTATTATTATTACTTGATATTTGATAAAATTATATAATTGTATGTTGTCATCGATCACAGAGAATATAGATTAACGGTAACCATAATAATCATGATGTTGATGTGGCGATTAATGGTGTTTAACTATTTGTGGAGCCGAAATGGTAATTAATCTAATACCAAACAAACTAATTTACATAAAGATAGGTAAATGATTTTATTATAAGACAAAGGTGATTCACTATCTCTTTATTTGCACTGGAAAGCTTAAATTCTATTGTTTTTGTGGAACATCTGTCTAAGAATGAGTGTATTTGTTTGGTGAAGTTACATGGATGTGTTTTTTCAAAAGTGATTGTCACAGGGAGGGTAGGGGAGGGGGGGCGATGAGGGCGATCGCAAAATGTTAATTCCAAGTTGATACCAAAGACACGATTTTAGCTAGATTCTGAAATATAATATTCCATTTTCTTACCTGTTTTCTTATCAATCTGAAAAGTTTCTCTCATCAATTCTGAAGGTATGGAGTAGGCTATTTCTCCATAAATACCAAAATCTTCGTCGGTGGCAGTGACTTTAGTTACGAAAGTCCCGTGCAGTTTGTTCTCCATCACCTTGGCCTCCACCTGGACCTGAGGGAAGCTGGGGTTGTGTCTGTTGGCTGGTAACAGCTCAATCTTCACACGTGCAAAGCTTGTGTACACCCCATCTGTCACCGACACATTCAGGGTGTGCTCCCTGGGATCAGCGAAGTTTTGGAGGTTGGTCAGGGAAATTATACCTGTTGATAAAACAGTTAAAATGTAAATGCTTTGGAGCTGATGTACACTGTAGAGTGTACTTAGGTCGATTATCTTATAAACCTCCAGCAACAAATATGTTTTCATCTGTGGACTAACCAAATTATTTATCTAGTTGAGGCCAAAAAGTATAATTAGTGATTCAGAAATTATTCTGTTATTTATTTTATATTATTTTTGTAATATTTACAAACACATCTTACAAGTTATTTCTTCAAGTTAATAATACTTGTTCCAAGTTTTTCTGAAATTACCCTGTTCACTAGCTGTTTCAAGAAATAGAAGATAAAATTATATACATGGAAGGGTCCGGGAGACATCAGAAGGTACCAACTAGACTACATTCTTGTCAAAGAGTGATTAAGGAATAAAGTGATGAATGGGAAGACATTGCCAGTTGCCGACAATGATTCGGACTACAACCTCTTGGTGGTGGTGTACAGTCAAACAAGTCTGAAGAGTATCAGGAAGAAGAGCAAGAGAAAACAGAGGCGGGACTCAAATATTAAGAAGCAAGAGTGACATTGTGAGTAATTCAATAGGACTAAAGATAAGTGAGGTGACAAAAGAGAGTATAAGATAGGAAGGGAAGTGGGATAGTGTTAAGAATATTTACTAAGGTGCTAAATGACAATATTGGAAAAGTGAAGAGGGCTTCACGAAAGCCCTTGATAACAATAGAAATGCTTCAGAAAACAGAACTAGAAGGAAACGAAAGCATGTCAACAAGGAAGTATATATGCGGCAGAGCAACAAGTTAAGGGGTGAAACCGACAAAGCAAGGAAAAACTATAGAGAGAAGACATGTGATGAGATTATTGAACTGAAAAGAAAAGGAAATTAAGACCTCATGTACCAGAAAGCAAAGAAAATGGAAGAGAATAAAAAAAACGTGTGCGACCAGTAGGAATAGAGAGAAAACCTCAAAGGTCGGATGGTGACGGATTATAAACAGGTTCTCATGAATTGGGAAAGATATATAAAAAACAACAACTGAACAGCAAAAAAAAAAATTGACCAGGGGACCTGGAGATTGAAGCAGAATATGAGTTTGGAGAGGACGAAAAAGGACCAAGCATTTTAAAGAGTGAAGTGAAGAGAGCCATAAAGGACATGCTAAGGAGGAAAGCTGTTGGAGATGACAAGATACCAGCTGACCTTCTGAAGAAACTGGGAAACAATGATCAATGGCTCTGACAAAAAATTTAAACAGGCTCTACAAAACACGAGAATGGCTCAAGGACTTTCTAGAGTTGGTAAGAAGATAACCATTTTGGATGCAATTCCTCGGTACTAAGCAAATTGGATCGAACATATCCTTAGGAGGAACTGTCTTCCGTACAACATCTTAGAAGGCGAGGTTGAAGAAAAGAGGAAGATTCAAATATTTGGTGACTTCAAGGAAAGAAGAAAATTCTGGAAGCTCAAGGAGGAGGCAGACAGGGCACATTGGTGGTCAAAGTTCACTGACCAAAACTAATGGACCTATCGTAAGACAGAACCCATAATAATAATAACAATAATAATAATAACTTTTTACAGGTGGAAATAAACCAAAGTGATTGGCTAATAACTGGGAAAGATTACTCATAAACCAGAAAAAGTATTTTAGAAAGTGGGAAAAGTTTAAAAGTGTTCCCATTTTAAGATTTTTTTTAGGTGAAATGTTTTTACTAGTCTTAATTTCACTGATTTCTAAAGTAAAAAACCCCTCAACAATGCCAAATCCGGTTTGCTCTATTTTCCCTACATAAGTTAGGTGTTATCTGCGGGGTGAGACAGGCTCTTAAAAGTGAAATTGTCTAAGTGTGGCATAGTAATAATACCTGTAGATGGGTTGATAGAGAATGTTTGTTGTTGGTTCCCGCCCACTATAGTGTAGGTCAGTTTGTCGAGGTCAACATCATCCGGGTCACTGGCTGCCACCACAGTCACAAACTGTCCCCTAGTGGCGTGTTCCGACAAGAAGCAGAGGTAGGATGACTGCTCAAACTCGGGCGGGTTGTCATTCATGTCCAAAACTAATCATGGATACACGGTAATTAAAACAATCAAGACATCTAATTAGTAGTTGTAAAATATTTGTATTAAAATGAAAATTACACATAAACAATCTCAGGATTTAATACTATGTTTGTTGACAACAATATGTTATTGAATGATGTGTCTTGTCATTGACGTGGTTTTTATACATGGTTTCTAAGAGGTTGGGGTTTGATCCCCACCTAGATTAAGGTTTAAAAAAATGGGCCAATTTAAATCTTTCCTTTGCTAATACTATTCCTTAGATTCCACCTTCACCCTTTCTTTTTAGATAAGCTAATTTACGATGCATTTAGCCTGTATTAGTACTAGAGCATTCGAATAGAAAAACTGTTTACAATGTGCTCAAGAAATGCACCATGTATAAACTTATAAGAGATTCCATTAAAAAAATTATTCTTGATACCAGTAGAGTTATGTAGAGCTGTGATGTTCTTCCCACTCACTTTACATTTGATCAAACATGCATAGCTATGTCATGTTCTGAACATAATCTCACATTGGAATTGAGCTTCAATGACACCTAGCAAGTACATGTTTTATAAAGCGAGAAGAACAATTCAAAGGTACAGTTTTTTTAAAAAAGCTCTATACACTCTCAGCTACATCACTGCCCAACATCCAGACATGCCTCATGATCTATTGTCATTATTAGGGTTGACATAAAAGTGGCCATTAGATCCGAAAACATGAAATGAGTAGTTTCTGTAAGGCATGAAGTTAAACAGGAGTTCCTTTGAGATCATCTTGGTTCTCGTGGTTTCAAGGGGCGCTTAAGGGCTGATGAGCTCATAACGTTCCTGTTGGATGGCTAGTGACCTAAAGTTTAAGTAGAGGATTAGTAATAATAATAATACCTGACACCCAAACGTGGGCTGTGCTGGATAGGCTAGGTACCCCGGCATCTACAGCAACAACTGTGAAGTGATGTGACTCGCTGAGCTCATGATCTAAAGATCTCTTCAGGTAGATAGAGCCATCTTCAGGGTCAATGTGGAAATACTCAGATGAGTTGCTAGAGTCTTTCTGGATCTCGTATCTCACTATCTGATTCACTCCTGGAAATATGATTCAACAGTTTAGTATATTTCTTTGTATAATTAAAATTAAATATTTATTTCAATGAAAAATGACAAACTCAAACTCATGTCTTTGATTTTAAATCAAGCTCTACCAATATAGTTATGACTATATTTGAATTAATAATTTCTAATGCTAAAAGGTGTATCTTACTTTTTTAAATACCTTTAGGATGTGAACAACTAGATTTAAAGTATGAACTAAAATATACATATTAATTGAAATATTTACAAATGGTTTATTTTAAAGAAAAAAATGGGTAATTTTTTAAATTGTGAGACCCATGTTTACATTTAATTTTGTGTAAATTAATTAAGATGTAAAATTGACTCGTTATAAAAAATGAAATTGTTTAGTTTTTCAATTGAATTTCAAAGAAAGGTTTAATTATATTATATGTGGAAGAAGGTATAGGAAAGGTGGAAAGAGACTAATAAAAGGGGGGACGAATACAATATGGTCTTTACAATGAAAAGAACACCACAGTTCACACTTTACACTGCTGCCAATAGACAAAGAGGTAATGGATATCTCTTAAAGAAAATTGATCGTCACCGCCCAATCCCCCGACCCATGTTTCATTCTATCGGAACTCATCATGGAGGAGTGTGAAACGCGCAACGCAGCTTCCTAAAAGAGAAAAACAAAAGGGGAGAAAAAGGAAAATGGTAAAGAAAGATAGAACACATAGATAGGAACATGTAAAAGGTTTAACATGAAGGACCAACACAGGAAAAGGACATTGGATGCAAATATATAATGAAATATCTCAATAAGGAAAACCTCTTTTTGCTTTATGAGGTAATTGTATTATATTATATTTGGAAGAAGGTATAGGAAAGGTGGATAAAACACAGAAAGGTTTAAGCTATACAGCCACCATATGTAAAAAATTGTAATTTCAAACAGTTTGATATAAAATATCTCCCTCTCCTGTAGTGATTGCTCACCCGTGTCATTGTCTCGAGCAGATATTCTCAGCACTGACGTCCCAAACGAAGCAGCCTCCGACACGGAGATGTTGTAAGAATCCTGACTAAACTCGGGTGGACAATCGTTGACGTCTAGAACCAGGATGCTGACTAGCACCTCAGCATAAACACCAGTCACACTGTCTGTAGCTCGAATTGTCAGCTCATACTCTTTTTTCTGTTCATAATCCAATTCATCCACAACATAGATCACACCTGCGAAGAGGTAACAGGAGAAACATACAAACACTATTTGCCTATAGCAACACTTTAGTAGAAGCCTTTAAAGAAGAATTGTTTGATATTTAGTTTGCTTTAGAATGAGCAAACATATTTTTTCAACTTTGTATTGATAAAATTATAATAATTATTTATAATCATCAACTGTTTCCAGCTTAAGTGTGTATAACCCGAATGGGTAGTTAGACGCAGTGCTAATACTAATTGTTTCCAGCCTGTGGCCGAGTCAGTTTAGTAAAATGTCTCCATCTTCTTTTATTCCACAATTTTTCTTCCTCTATTTGCTTTCATTACTAATTAATATTTATCATATTTAGATTGAAGATGGGCCGACTCCACTTTTCCCAAATGTAAATAAAAATCCTGAATCTTAGAAAACATGATAACCATAAGACGTTAAATTTCAAACATTGGTTTGATTTTCTTCCTCTAAATAATTCTGATTTTGTTCATACTAATTCCTTAGTTGATATAGAAAATATAAAGTGTGACTAAATTATAACGTTTTTGTTAGGTAAACTGTGAATTCACATTCAGTTAAATGATAAATTAATGGACTGAAGTCTGGTTGTTAGGTTTCTCCTATAACTATGTTGTGCAGGAAGCGTCATAATGGCTCTAAACACCATTCAAATAAAGAATTTGAAAAAAACCTACTTTTTTTATTTCTCAAATTTTTTTTATTATTTTTTTTTTTAATATTACTAAGGATTCAAGGGCCTCATCTCTATTTGGGATATATTATCTTAGTAACATAGCTTTTGCATTTATCATGTAATATTTATAAACATACTATCTTCTTTTAGATATGATGTGTGTTCAATTTACAAACAAGAAATATTATAAAACTATATTCATAAGCAGTACTGAATATTCAATTTGATTTTAATTTAAAAAGTCTTAATTTTATATACAAATAAAAACCATAAAGTGATCAAACTACACTAATTATTTACTAACAAACAGAAACCAATATTCCAATTAAAAGCTATTTACAATCCTGCATAAATATATTTTGGAATAGTAATAATGTCACAAATTAATGTAAAATTTGAGACCCAATAAATAAATTATCACCTCATCAGGCCAGGTGTGTAATGGGGTGAGTACCTACTCCTGGTGGAGGCAAATAAATTCAGAATGCAAGCGAAGAATGTGAGGCAAAGTTATCTTGGAACAATTTGTTGCAAATGGTGTCCTATTTTAATAAAGACACAAAGTAAATAATCACCCCGTGCCCCCTCTCCTAACCCCAATCACTAAGTAGAATTTGATAAATCCAATTTTATTTTTTTAAGTTGTTAACGGCCATGCTTTTCATTATGAAATATAAGATTCGAAGAGACACATAGTAAGCAATAGTAACACTTCAAACCAAGGTTGATTTTTTTGTGTGCAGTGTATGGTGGTGGTGAGAGCTTAGGGGGACGGGTGGGAAGAAATAGGACCCCACCTTTGATAGTTTTTGGTGAAGAAATAAAATGATTCTGGCATATAGGGAAAAAAGTTATAAAGAAAAAGTTGATTTTCTCTGCCTTCCTCCCGTAAGAGAACCTTACAGGTTTGAACTTCATAATCCATTTATAGAAGTAAATCAAAAAGCAGGACTTTACTAAATAAGTATAAAGTTTAACTCCCAATATGGATATTAAAAATGTGCATTAAAAAAATGTTCATGCAATTGATCCTTTTTTTATGTCTAATGCTGTGATACAGATGCTCAGTTATAATAAACACACCCTGAATTAACAAAAACATCATGCTTACATCATGTTTAAAAAAAATGTTTTATCTCTTGCAAAGCAAAAAGACTTGTAAGCATGATAAAACATCATATGTTAAGACAAATAGAATATTCAGATATCAGAAATAAATCAATAACTTTTATGAACCAAAAACGTTTTATCAAACGTTCAAGTCTAAAATTATTTTATAAACAAATGGTAAAACATGTGGTTATTTCAATATCAATTTGTTTTTATATCGTACTACACTGGTATGATTTTGCTTCAATAAGATCAACATACCTAAATTTTTATAATAAAAAAAATGGTAAGTGATAAACTTAGTTAAAAGTTTTATCAACTTGGACATTACTTTAATCAACTATTTTTTTTGATATTGTCATACATACAACCTTGCAATTGTATTTCCTTTCAACTTGGAAGAGAACTGAATACTATGTTAACATAACTCAAACAATATATATTTTTTGCAATGAAAAATGCATATTTATTCCTTAAAAGAAGCAACAGAAAAAATAAAGCAAAGAAATTAAGCAATATTAACCATTTGCAAGCCACAAAATCAACATTAGAGAGGAAAGATAGAATATAAAATAAACATATTTTTACAAATATAAACGTACCAAATACAAGCTCACAAAAACTATAAATTAAATGGTATTAAAATAAAATATTCTAACAGAAAAAAGCTATCACAGAGAATATACATAAGAAGTGAATCCAGGAAGTAAAAACTGTTTGAATATTAATAGAAAGACTAGATTTTTAGATTAGTTATTAATTTTTATCTAATTCTAAATATCTTAATATAATTTTCAATATGATCACCAACAAAAAGCGAGGCATTTTTCTTAACGCGGCATAAGACTTTATACACCTTGTTTAAAGATGTCGGCTGCCTGTGACTTGAAACAGTTCTAAACACTACTCTTCATCTTATTGTCGTTGTAGAACTTATCACCTGCAAGAATCTCTTCAAGTGTAGACTCATATGAAAGTCACTTGGTACCATCTTGCATTTAGGGGAGCCAGAATGGTGCCAATGTATTGAATGTTTCTTTCTTTCTGGTGTCCAATGGAGAACCATTATCAACCAGTGGCAAATCTACTCAAAAACCTGTCTCATTCTTGCTACTGCTGAAAAAATTCGTCTTCTCTTGTCAACCTCTTTAAGCATTTTGGGTGCCCACCTTGAACACAGATTTTTGTAGTGCAGATGTTCTGTCACAACTCCATGTAATATAGACGATGAAATGTCAGTAAATTGCATTGACAAGTCAGACATTATAAATTGTCAATTCCTGCAAATTTTCTCACTCATTTTTTTCATCTGTTTCTACACCTGAAGAGATTTCTTATTGGTGAGAAGTTTTACAGCGACAATGAGATGAAGGAGAGCGTTGAGAACTGGCTCAAGTAACAGGCATCCAACTTCTATGAACATGTTATATAAAATCTTGTGCCAAGATAAGAAAATGTCCTCACTTTTAGTGGTGATTATATTGAAAAGTAGATTAATGTATCTCTAATTAAATAGAAATAAAATAATTTATTTAAAAAAAAACAAGTCTTGTTTTTAATATTCAAATAGTACTTGCTTCCTAGATGCATATCATAGTTTGAAGTAAGCAATTTTGAGTTTGGAGTAATATTGGCTTAAAGTGACCACGTTACCATTTAATTTTCCCTGAAACAGAATGCTCCAATACATTTAAGTTGCAAAACTAGATTATTTATTTATTTCATTAAAAAACTTTTGTTGTTGTTGGATAATATTTATATTGGCAACAACCAATGCGAAATATTCTCTTAGGTAATTTGTATTCTCTAAATATTTAATTATTGCCTGTCACCAGATTTCTTTGAAAAAAAAATAATCAAAAAGTAAAATTGTGACACATTCATACACTTGGTAAATAATAAACTGTTTTGCGTCATTGTTTAGTATTTATTTGAAGTATGGCGTAGTCGAATAAACCATTCAAAAATTAAATGCTACGAAATTCTTCTCTTGAATGTGTAGCATTCTATTATTGGAATATCTATCATTGCACTGTGTTATACACCGTACTATACACATATTCAATGATGATTCAAAATCATGGTAAAACATATTTTTTGTCTACTATGAAAATAATAGTGATGTCAAACAAAGAACATCCTATTTTTAAAATATGGAATGTAGCGAAAAATTTGTCTGTTTAAATTCATAGCAGACACAGATATATAGTAATAACAGAAAGATGACACATTCCCAAATAATAAAAATAGCTATTTAAAAAACAAACAAATTGTGCAAAAGTAGTGAAAGCTGTTTCATTTAATTCTAAAGTTGTTTATAAAAGTTACTAGCTATTTTGGATTCAAATGGTTTATTGCAGTGGAAAATTAATTATATTTGATGAAGTGTACAGATATTTTAAAATGCATCTCTTTCAAGTTGTTATGATCAAAATCTAATTCTAATTAGGTATAGACTAGGCTCACTACCTAAGGTTATTTAGTACCTTTAGTACATTTTGTATAGATAAAAAACTTTCTAAAAATAAATTGATTTTAATAATTCTTTTATGACGTGTATGTGGGTACTAGTATTTCTTTGTGTACTATTGATGAGTTTAATCCATTTCCTAGCATTGCTCAATCATAATGTTTCTTTAGATTTAAGCTACATTGTACACTACTTAAAATTTTCAAAATGTATGCCAAACTACGAGTTTAGTTTCATTAATTGAAAAGTTATACAAACAAATAATCTTTGATATTTTGAATGGTAAGAATACAATGTAAAATAAAAAAGTTTCAAAAACAAACTCTGCAGGCAATTTTGAGGTGATAATCTAACGTTGAGAGAAAGAAACAAACTATTTACTTAGTGCTATTGACTAAACTAACAACTAAATGGTAGATATATTACTAAACTCTACATACTGTAAAAATTATTTTTGTAGTCAAAATTGTGAATCCTTTAGATAGCCGTAACATGTGATATGCTTCTGCCCCCCCCCCNCCCCCCAAATCCCCCCGCCCCGCGAAAACCCATTTATGTGTTCATACTAATACCACAGAATGTGCCAGCTCAACATAACATTTTTTCAAAATATTTTCGACAACTTTATAGTTAACTTGAGTGTATGTATGTGTATGTTTATGTATTTCTTTCATATGTTTGACCTGGATATAAAAACTGTGAATACAAGGCTGGTTATCCTGTGTTAAAACTACAAAATGTTAGTGTCGCAACGTGAAAAAGTGCCCAAATCCTAAATGCATGCCCGACTCTAAAATCTACTGGTGATGCTGATGCGTACAAGAAGCCAAAGCAGACATATACATACAAGAGAGAGACAGTTTGACCAAAATAATAGTAATAAATACTCACAAGGGCCATTGTTACTGTCAGGGGCTGTGAATATGAGACACAAAATAATGAACATCAGTACCTAAACTTAAAAAAAATATAGTTTAATATAGTTTAATTACAGGTAACAAAATGTGATTTAAGTGTCAACACAAAGTTATGTAGATTAAAATTGATCAAATATTTTTACTGTATATGCTATGTGAAAAGATATCAGTTATATTCATAAATATAAAGCCAAAGATTTCTACTAAATAGCAGATATATATATTTTTAAAACTATAAATGAATTTAACAAGAATTTTTTTGCGAAATGTCCACTAGCATTTTCTTTAGTGTATGTTACCTTAACATTAACAATTTTTAAACTTGTATGAATGAAAAATTTAACTGAAACCAAGTTTGATGTTTAATGTTAGTTAAGAGTAAAATAAAAATAATTGGAAAGCCACACAAGGTACTTTGAGGCAATTCACCTAAAATCATAATTTGACTAAAAACAGGTTTCTTTAAAATACGCAGTCCTTATGGTACAGTTTTAAATGCATTTTCAACATGTTAATGTTTGTATTGGAAAAACAGATAGTGTAGTATACAGTATGACAAAAGGTTGGACTTCAATCTTGGATTATCCCCTTTGTTGTTTTAGTTAATATGGCTTTAAAGTCTCTGACAATAATCTCAAGAGCAAGTGCTAATTAAAACAAATTTATCTCAAAAGAGTCATTTTACATTTATTTAAGCTAAAAATACTTATTTGTTTAATTTCCTTTAATGGAAGGATAGGATGTGGTGCCCACTCTTAAATTAATGTATTTTTGGAGTGTTTGTAAACACAATAGTCTTGTTTATTGATAAACTGGGAGATTATCCATTTTTAAACATACACCCTGATTAAAATTAAATATAAGTCTTTACAAAATGATAGTAATAATATTAACTATAAAATTCTTAATAAACCATACTTTGACTTTATACAACTGTGTTTGTTAATATTAATAAATTATTTTAGAACCAATATCCCAGATTTGTTAGAGAGATATGTAAATGTTTTAAAATGATAATGATTCAAAATGATGATAAAGTCGAAAAAATATATTAATGTTACATTTATTTAATTATATGTGAGCTTTATAATACATTTCAATATATTAGTAAAATATACTTTTATTTTTATTGGTCTCTGCTTTTATCCATCTGCAAGACCTTTATGAAACAAATTCATGTAAAATAGTTATTACTATTCAAGTAGTTAATAAGTCAAAGTTAGAGTTGATGCAAAACTAAATCTAATTTCCACAACCATAATAACTGTAACAATCAAACACATAATTAAAGTGAGTGGGTCAACCAATAAAATATACTATGAAATGCACATAATGCTCTCTATTAAAGAAAACAACACTTTCACCTTTGATATGCAAAACTGGAGAGATAAAACCAAAACCCATTAATCATTAAAAATGTATCATAAACAGAATCAACTTTTTTTGTTTTGAATAACTTGATTTTAGATTGGAGTTGTTTGAGTGAGTCTCATATTTCTTGATTTATTTATGGTTAATATTTTTCTAAAAACCTCTGTAGAAAAATCTAGGAATTCCCTTCAAAGAAAACAATGATTCTTAAGGCATTCTGTGATTACTTATCTACGTAGAAAGTTTGGTAAACTAAATGGGTGCAATAACAACACAAATACAGAAAAAAATTCTGTCAACGTTGGTTCTTTAAGCTCTATAATTTAAGGTGAATTCTCATCTGTAATTTTCAATTAATCATTTCCATTGATTCATTTTTAATTTTTAATGAACATGAAAGGAATTTGTTCATATATATCATTGCTCATGATAATCATTATACGAGTGATAAACTACCTTTCATTTATAGAAATAATAATAATAATAAAATTAATGCAGTTTGTGAAACATGTGTGCAGTTATCACATGAGTTAGAAAATACATTGAAAAAAAAAAGAAGCTGATCAACAAACAAATTTCACTAAAGGTTGTCTAACCTGTACAGACGTCAACACGTGAAGCTGATCAACAAACAAATTTCACTAAAGGTTGTATAACCTGTACAGACGTCAACAGGTGTCGAAAGTGGAAAAAGATTGAGGATTAAATCCAATACACTACAAGTTTGCAAATGGTCACAGTTTAATGATGAATTGAAATAAATTATTACACTAAAAGAAAAACGAATTTAGGTATTCTTGTAAATGATTGTTCTCACTGTTCAATTTGTTTTAATTTTTAAATGAATTAAGAAAAGTAGTAGACCTCCTTTTCACTTGTAATGAACGTGTTTAGTAATGATTCAGTCAAATGAAATGAGTGTTCTGACATTAACTTTGTATTCATTCTCAATTAATTAAAGGAAATGATTAACTCAAAATGACACAAGAGAACTCATCTTTACTCCTCACCTATGATGCTAATGAGAAAGCATACAAATTTGGACAGTGAAGTACTTTAAAAAATACAACATGAAGAAGAGAAAATAGAAACTTGCAATCAGTCATTCTAAAATACATTATATTGGTGACAAATTGAGGTTCCAGAGAATAGTGTAGAACCCATCTATCATATTGGTTAAAGGTGTTTATAATAAAAATCTTGATAAGATGGGAGCAAGACAATAATCTGCATACACCCCACTCTATGTAACACATAGGAATAGGTTGGAGTGTGTGTGTTCTTGTGTCATGATGATATGACACTCACTGTGGACTAGAATAATTATTTAAACCACCAATAAGTGAGAAATAACCTTTCAACTGATTAAATGTAATGATTTGATTATAAATAGACATCAAAGTATTTTTATAGGGAAAACATGTATGCACTTTAGAACAGCATATAAGATACAATGTAGAGATGACATAATAATAATTATTATTAAAGTGCGGCTGAAGGGAGCGCAAGTATTTTTTAGAGTTTTTATAGAATTGAAATTTTTTGGCCAAAATAAATCAAATATTTTTCCAGTAGCAACATAAAGTTTAGTTTTCTGCACATGCTAATATCAACATATCTTGAATATCCGTCAAGGGTGTCTTGGAATTTTGTTAAAACTTTTTCTCTTTATTTAAAAAAGTCTTGACAACATATGAACACATGAAAAATATATCAAGTGTGATAGGATAAGTTAAATAATTCAAAATTACTGTGTCCACAAACTTGCAGAGTATGATGTATACCATGGAGTTAAGGCAAAACAAGTTATATAAAGCATTGAGTATTTTTAGCACCACGTCTTATCACCCGTTCAGGTTATTTGCCTATGTACTAATTACTTTAATGTGTTAGGGATGAGGGAGGTTGAATTTAAAGGAAGTGTACCCACATTTGTTTGGAGAGAAAGAGAGAGTGAAAATCCATTTAGGGAAAACCACACTCAATACACTCAACTGGGATTGAACCCAGATCTCCTTATTATTGGTAGTCTATAGTCTATTGCAAGAGTGACGCCCAGGACCCAGTGGGTACTAGAGTGTTATGTTTACAAAATATTGAAAGGATGAAACATATTAAATTAATAAAACCTAAGTTTTATATTTAACACTAGTATAAAGTGATTCTAAAGAAGTTAGGTTTCAGCTTATTTGTCATTTCTCTTGAAAGAACTAAAACAATTTTTAACAACTTTTTTTAATGTTAAAGTGACATTCATCACTATGAAAATATTTCCTTGTATTAATAAACGAGTAAAGTGGAAAAATAAGGTAATTAAATTTCAAAAGAAGCCTAAACCTAGTAATATATTTGAAGCATTCTGTGTAGTATTAAAGTTTGGATTAATTTTAACTTTAAATATTTATGGTTCAAGTGGCAAAAAGAAGTGGTTGGTTACCTATAATTTTTTAAATTTCTAACCCCTCGAAAAGTCTACTAAGTGGTCGTGAACCATCCTTATAAGAACTACATATTAATTTAGAACATCTTATATGTGGGGACCTCTAACAAAAAAAAAAAGTAATAATTTGTATATTTAAGTTACATTTTTTCGTTTATTGGTTACTAATGGTCAGCATACTGGAGTTAATCCATTTGTCTTTTTGCATCCCAATAGTGATGGATTAAATCATTGCCCTTTAGAGCTCTAGTGATCTAAATTGGGGGTTCTCTAACTGTAATATGCTTACCTCCAGGAGTACACGCTCGACTTTCATGGGGTACGCGAGCAGCTCTCAAAGGGAAAATGGACAAAACGACAAGAGAGCCAAACCTGGTGGTTAACAAATTAATGTGGCGGGGAATTTTTGAGGCGAATGAGGGAAATTTTCTCCTTTGATTACCTGACATTTCTCATTTAACCTGTCATTTGGGAAAATTTCACTGTGGGGGTATATTAGATTTTTAGTCATAACAAAGGGGTAACATCTAAAAGAAGTTTGAGAATAACTGATCTAGATGATCTTCATCCATTATAGAATCAGCTTCTTTATGAAGTACACACTGAGGAGATGGATAAAGGGAAGTCAAGCAATCGGCATGGTCTGGATAGAGCTGAAAATGAGCGATAGCAGATATCCCTGGGTTTCCAGGAATGAGTGTCGTATATAAAATTGCTCCACCTTTTATTTGTACTGTAATTTGACTTTTTTTCCGTTTTTCCTTGTTTTAAAAGTGCAAGAAGAAATGAAAAGAGAAATATTTTTGTCCCTCTACACCTAATCTAATGATCCTTTCAGGATGAATTGCTTCACTATCACTTACTTTACATTAATGAACAGTATTTCTGCATTGTCTTATCATACATTTCAAATCTATTAAGCAATAATTAAGTTTATTATAATTTGTATTTGAAAACATGTAGCTAGACCCATTTTTTGTAAATATTTATCAATCTTTGCACTATTTTCACCTTTTGAAATTAGTGCTATTGAGTGGTTTAAAAAAAACCTACATAAAATGTGTTTAAAATCTTTAAACATTTTTTTAAAACTATTTTATTAGATTGGATTCAGAAACTCTACATAGTAAAATTGTCGACAGAGATTTGAATTGAATCATTATCATTTTAAGCCCAAAATAAATTATTTGACTCAGATCCATGTAGTTCGACTAGGATTCGATTTAATAAAATAAATTTAGAATTAGATTTGATACAAATTTGACTACTTTTTTTAGAGATGAAATTTGATTCGAGGTAGACTCAAATTTTTTTTAGGCATGAGATTTAATTCGAGTCAGCCAAAATTCATATTCAATTCGAAGGAGGAAACTATGGATTCCGTCAGAATTAATAGTTACATCTCCTACCATTCTTTACCAATTTAATGTTGTTTTTTTGTTCCCCTTCCTCCCCTGTTGCTTTTTTAGAAAGTTGTGTTACGAGTTTCACACTTGTTCCTGGTGAGCAATGATATTATGAAATCTAAGTAGTCAAGGGATTGAGTGTTAACAATTAATTTTCTTCACTTTTGTCCTGGGACAGCAATATATAATGTGAGCTGTGTTCCTCATTACATTGTAAAAACCCCTTATTTATTCATAGCCCTATTTGCTCTATCTTCTTTCATACATAATATTAATATAAATCAAGATAATATGTGAATATAGCTTTACAAAAATAACTCCGTTACTTCAGCAACTAGAACTATAAATTAATATAGCGGTTCGCCTGCTACGGCATCATGTTTCACAAGTGTTCCACTGACCATTGGTTGAGAACCAAAATGATAAAGGATTATACAATTTAAGGTAAAGACAACAACCAAAGTGATACCAACATGTAGCAGGAGGGAATAAAAAGTTAGGCCTTTCTCCAGTGTTGCTTATCTAAAGATGCCTCCTGATATGCACTTTCATTGCAAATTGGAGCTTAACCTCCCAACTACATTACTACATGCACAAAGAGAACGCACGTCTATAGACTGTCGATCTCTTACCTGTATTGAAGTCTAGAGCAAACTCTTCATAGTCGTTGCCCTTGACGATGCTGTAGATGAGTTTCCGACCAAGCGGAGATTCTGCCTGGATACTGACAGCAAGAGGTGAGTGAAGCTCTATGTTCTCTAGCACAGTGTCATGATAGAACTGCTTGTCGAACACCGGCATCGACTTGTCTATCACTTTCACTTGGACTGGTACGTCCATGGAGCATGGTGAAATACCTGATGAGTTGAACAAGAAGTTTTATTAAGTAAATATTTCACTTCTTAAAATACTTTGGAAAAATAAGATATTAACAGTTTTACAAAGACGATGGATATTTGACTAAAGATATAGCCATTTAAAACTTAATACTAGGCTAACGTTTTCAAATTTGACAAACATTAAAAATAAATCAAATTTGTTGTGATTCGAAGTAATATTTTTGTGTAAACAATGTATATAGCAGTACGAACACCTAGTAAAAACCAATAATAGATAGATTAAAGAATAATTACAGGACAAAAATCTCATTTTTAATAAAGATAATTACATTTATAGAAATTATCCCTTTAAGTTGAAATATTGATATTTTAAATGTTGTTTGTATTATGTAGCATTAAATATACTTTGTGTTTCATTATTTTTTAAAGTTGTTACTATTTTTACCTATGATGTATAAAGTCTTCATATTAACTAATAAAATAATATAATATATCAGCACTAATAAAGGAAATCCAGTTTTTTTTATATGGTTTTATTTAATTACCGCCATCGTAAGCTGTTATGGTGAGCTCGTAAGGCACATCCAGGCCTCTGTTGAGGCCCTCCAAGTTCTGTTTCAGTTGAATCTCCCCAGTCTTCCTGCACACCTTAAACAGTTCTCCATGGCCCTTGGTCAACTCGTAACGAACTTCACCGTTCTCGCCCTTGTCTAGATCTATAGCATGGATCTGATGATAGTTAAAAAAAAAACATGGTTAGCTTTTTGCAGATACAAAACAGTTATTTATATGAACATAATATATATTATTAGTAACCAACTATTATATTACAAGGTCACATTTTTGACCCAACCAGGAATCAAACACGAGACACATAATTGTATAGGCAAAAGTTATCATTTTATAACATAATTTTTACATAATTTCTAGAAATATTATTTTGAAAAAATATATTGTAATGCTTTATCACAAAATTTTTATCAGATATTTTGAATTTGGGCTGTGAGTATTAAAAGTCAAATACATTTTTTTGGTGTGTACTGTGAAATTTCCCTTAACAAAGACCTTTCAATAGCGGATTTATCTTTATATCAAACAGTTTAAATTTCCTGGACAAAATAATATTGACTTCTACGGCAAAACACCATCCCAATAATGGAGACTGACACTATCGAAGGTTAATATGTATTCATAAAAATCTTTAAATAGTGGAACATTTTTTACAACACCAGTCCATATATTATATATACATTGTCTTATGTGAAGAGCACCCTTATTTATAATCATTTCTAGCACTAAAACAAGGAATAAGTTAAAAAGTAATGAAATATCATATTGCCACCTTTGTGATGACATCTCCCTTTTGTGCATCAACAGAAACAACAGCATAATATGGCAAGTTGACAAACATGGGGCAGTTGTCATTTATGTCCAGTATCGTCACATTTACTATCACATGAGCCACTCGAGGTTTTTCTCCACTATTATCATCACTCATTGCCTGTGGAAGAGAGAGAGAGAAAAATAAAACTAGACACAATAAAAGAGTAAAAATTATGTCATTCATGACATTTGAAATTAGTCAAAAGCGAAGTTATGAACTACTGTTTTATTAATCAAAATGTGGCCACATTTGAGTTGTTTTCGGACCACAAATTTGAACTATGCTGCATCAACTTTGGTGAGGGAAACAATTACTAAGGGAAAGAAAGCAATATTAAGCCTTTAGTTTAAATAAAAAAAATTAAAATGCAGGTACAGTTGGACCCCGCTAATACAACAGGTTAGGTTCCAGAGCCTCGCCGTAAAGCAAAAACTGTTGTAAAATGGAACATAGCCTCATAACTTTTAATGGATATAAAATCCTAATAATATATTACACTATCACAAAGTGTGCAAATAAAATCAATCAAATGAAACTATCAAATTATGATTAATAGTTTTTATCATTCAATAATCAATAGTTAAAATAATTCAAGAGTGCCCATCACTACTGTAAGCAAACTGAATTACCAACATAAAATGGGGGCCAAAGCCATTAACTGCCCATCATGTTGGAAAATGCAACACACAGCAAACATATTGAACATGTATATAATTGAAATCCGCTGTGTTTGCAGAACGCCGTAAAGTGGGGCCCTACTGTATATTGTTTCTACCCTGAAAATACTTCCAGATTTATCTTGAATTATACTTTGGCTTATAAGAGGGGAAAAAAAGTACATTAAGATAAGTTGAATCTGCTGTCTTGCAGTGTACATAAAATTGGAGAATTATTTGTGATGTTATGTGCCTGAATGCCATTCAAGTACCCTTTTCAAAATATTATAGTAAAAAATTTTGAATTTGGATTAAGTATAATAATGGCATTGGCATAAGAAAAAATCTTCACTCATCCATTACTCCAAGATAATAAGTCATATTGCAAAATAGGTTTAATAGTAATTCAATTTTCAAGGATAAAAGTATTAATCAAAATAAACCTTAACCCTAAGCATAACAATAAACAAAACATTTGATAGGTGTTGTGATTTTTTTCTCTTTTTCTGATGTAGTGAATTTATTCAAGTATCAAGTTTTATTGTTTTTTTTACCATCATGTACTCTTCATTCACCCTAAAGTAGGAAGCTTACCTTGCATTATTTCACTATGATATAGCTTAGGCCTACAGCAGGAATCGGCAACTTTTTTTTAGTCCTTAAATTCAATTTTTCTAGAAATAATTATGTCCCCACTTTAATAAATATAAAATAATAAAAATAAAATTTCAATTTTCAGACTAAACCATTTAAATTTATTTTAATATTACTGATTATGACCAAATAGGGTAATTTAGGTCACACTCAAATATTATTTGAACGTACTTGACATATTTGCGACTATAAGATCCAAAGAGATACTTTTAATGACAATGTAGTTTTCTTGGATAATCAACTGAAAATTGCTGCGTGATCGACAGGTTGATTATGATCAACCAGTTGCCAAGCCTCTGCTTATAGAATAGGGTCATAGTGTAATCTGTCAAGTTATGACTGCTAACTTTCAGGGCAAATGAAGTTTACAATTGAAAATATGAACAAATAATAACTATACTAACCTGAACAATTAGTTCATAATAATCCTTTATTTCCCTGTCAAACTTTTGGCCTGTGGTTCTGATAGCTCCTGATGTTGGTCCAATTTCAAACATCTCATTAGGATTCATGATGCTGAATATTACATGTTCATTTAGTGCACTCCCCAAAACATTGACAACCCCAACCGTGTAAATTTTTGTAGAGTTTTCCATTATCGTTCCTTCATACAAATCTTTCTGGAACTTCAAGCCAGAGTTCTCAGATCTCTCCACTTTGATGTTAACTTGAGTGACACTGGAAAACTTCCCATCAGACACCCGTAAGTGAAGATTGTAGGCCTGTTTTAGATTGTCTTCATTCGTTACTGTGACAACTCCAGAGTTAGAATCCACTGTGAAAACATTGTCCTTGTTGCCATCAATGATATCATAGCGCAGGACGGTCCTTTCATCCGAGTCGGGATCTGTGGCGTTGACTTGCACAATTGCCACTCCTTGGTAGGTTGGGAGAAGGAGGGTGCAATTGTATTGGGACAGCAAGAACTGCGGTGGACAGTCATTAATATCCAAAACTGTAATGTGAACTTTGGCTACAGTCTCTGATGACAACTGGGGTTTGCCAAGGTCCGATACTTTTACGTTAAAATTAAACTCTGCGGTAGTTTCATGGTCCAGTGCCATCACAGTGCGGATAGCTCCTGAAACAGACAAAACAAGCATTTAAAGAAAATGCAATTTTATTGCTAAAAAGTGGAGAATAAATATTTATAAAAAAAAACTTGGAAAAAAAAATTCTGCATTTGGGAGCACTAAAAATAATTCTTGAATGTTTTTAAAAAGCTGATTATTTTCAAAATAAAATAAGTAATTAATGAATGATTTGCTGAAAGTTTACTGTCACTGTATTAATTATATGAGCTGAATGTAATCCCATGGCCTAAATTCTCAGGCAAGTTTGTATAATAATGTTGTGCTCTGGATTGTGAATGACAAAACGAGTATTGCATGGTGTTGTAGTTAGCTCGTAAACAAATAGAATAGAGGCGCTGACCACATAAACAGTGTCAGCATTCATTAGGGGGAAACCAGGCCAGAAGGCAGAATAAAAAGTGGTGTATCCAGCTATCAGGGCTGACTTATCATCAACGAGTCTAGGGGGTCACTCTGCCCATTTTGGGGGCTACACTGGTTAGGACATCAGTACTTGTATTGAGGGCTACTGTTCAAGCCCAAATTATCGAGGTTCATAAGCCATGTAGGGTCACCTATAGGTCAGACAGGCTATTGGTTATTCCTTGGCAATACATTCTGCCACAAACTTCTAGATAGTTTAAAAAAAAAAAAATTCATATTTTTAAAATCACTTATTAACATTGCATTTGTAATATACATAGTAGTACTAATAAAAACCATAAACCCAGGCCAAACGTCAATCATGAAACCACAAAATCCACACAATCATATTATATCCACTCACCCCCTATCCTTGACACATCGTCCCCCGAGAATGCAAGTATTCTATGTCCAATTTTTCACTTTTGTGTAAAAGAGTATTGAAGTTTGACCTTGTGTATAAAACCAATGTTACTAGATGACAACTTGAGTTTGTATCCTCTCAAGTAATTATGTAGTGGTCTCAATTTCACCGTAGGTGAATCATGTGCATTCTAAATATACGTAAGCACCAAATATCTCAAATTTTACAGTTTTGGAGATAGAACACTTGCATTCTCGGGTGACGACATCCTGACAAACATTCAACCCACAATGGTAAGAAAAAGAAAGGGGGCAAGGGGGATATTTTTTATATTTATGTTTTAAAGTTGTGTATCAAAGCATACATTTTTTAAACAAAGATTACAGCAAATGTAAGCCTGCTTACCTGTGCTAGAGTCAATACGGAAGAACTTGCGAGGCATACTCTCCACTATATCATAGCTGAGCAGAGAGTTAAGTTCAGAGTCAATGTCTTGCGCCTTGATAACTAAAGGTGAACTGGTGTTTGTGAGAACCAGAGAACCAACGGCAGCAGACTCAGTTATAGAGCCTGAATAAGATGCTTGCATGAACCTTGGCGCATTGTCATTACGATCCAAAATGTGAACAATCACACAACATCGTGCCTTTGCTCCAGCCTGAAATAATAGTTCAAACCACAACATAGTTAAAAGCATGTCACTTTGTGGTTTACTTATTTACTGATACTTCAGTTTAAGTACTACACCGGCCAATAACAACAAAATCGATTGATCCAAGTTTACTTAAAGATTAAAAATTATTCCTTTCTTTGCCATTTCAAAGAGAATATAGATTATAAATGACTATTCACATATGTATACAAAATATAATTATTTTTCTATATTTTCTTATCTTAGCACATCCATCACAAACTCTGCCTTAAAATATGAGTGAAGAATGACCCTGGGCACGGGACGATTCCTGGATAGCTCAGTAGTTAGAGTATTGGCGTATTAAGCTAAAGGTCCCGAGTTCAATTCCCGTGTTCAGATTTTTCAATTTTCAGAAATAGAATACTATTTAAGTTTAACAAAACATGTGTGTTTACTACTATTTTTTCACATACCATATTAGTGGCTTCAACACTGAGATTGTAGAATTTGTTGAGCTCATAATCAAGCTGTTGTTTAGTGGTGATCACACCAGTACTAGGGTTAATAAAGAACATGTCGTTTGTGTTTCCACTGACAACCTCGAAAAACAGAGATGATGTACTGCGAGCTTCCAAGTGTTTCACAAAGGTACCAACTGGCTGGTTCTCATATATTTCTGCAGCATAGTCAGATTTGCTAAACCTGTTTATGAGAGAGAATCAAGTAATGATTAGAAATGTTAAAATCTTAAACATTTACAGTACATAGAGTATGTACAGTTTTTTTTTAAATTCCTCTGGACAAATTTTAAGTACTATTCTCCCCAGAACATAGGTACCCATAGTTCACTACAAATCATGTGTATCTCACTTGCTTCACATCACCTGAATAAGAAATTTCAACCCTCCCAAAAGAATTTGGATATTCAACAAACCTATACATGTCTCTCTTTTGTGTCTTTTTGGTTTACTCATTTATGAAGTAGCATTGCTCGTTTCACATATCCTTCTGTTGAGTTCCGATGTATTGAAACCTAGGTCAGGGGATTGGGCGGTAGCGATTGATTTTCTTCAAGAGGCGGTCATTTACCTCTTTGTCTATTAGCAGCTATGTAAAGTATGAACTGTGGACTTATTTTGACTGTAAAAGCCATATTGTGTTTGACCCCTTAATCTTAACTTGTTTCATACATAGTAAATCAAAAGGTAGGCAAGCAATCCTATAATGCATTTAACAGTGGCTTAGTGGCCTTTCCCAAAGAATGAAGACAGTATTTGGTACAATTACTCTTGCTTGAAAATTGAATATAATTTTATAAACACTTGATAATCAATAATAAAAGTCTGAATTAAACCATATTGTTCAAAACAAAATTCTAAAGACTACCGTGGAAAAGAAATCTCTTCCTGTTGGTCAGAATCATACTACAATTTAAAGTGTCAGTCAGACATCCTACTAAGTATAAGTAGTCTAAGGCTGCCAGGTTAGAAAATGAGTAGATTTGCTAAGATATAAAATGAAAAGTCATACCTTGGAGGAGCGTTGTCTGCCATGGTGATCATGATGTGGACAGGAATTGTGGAGGAAAGGGAAGGAGAACCTGCATCTGTTGCCTTCACGATCAACATGTATTCAGATATCATTCCAAGGTCCAACTGTTTCGATAAAGACAAAGTTCCCAATGAGGGGTCGATATTAAAAACGTTACCAACGTTTCCTGAAAAATCAGAAATAATATGTTAATTGTTTTTTTTATCTATTCGTATGTTCAACACAAAGATTATTAATTACTTACTCTAACAGGTAAAAAAATAATTTATAGGAAGTGCACCTGCATTAACATGGAGAAGGAATAGGAAAACCACATTAATACATTACGTGTACAATACCAAAGTAATAAGTAACATGTGGAAGGACATAGTAACACGAGATATGAGCAATGTCCTTCCTGTTATATGCATTGTTACAATTTTTTCATTCATAACATAGGAATAACAAATACAATAAATTTATTTTCCCATCAAATATTATTGATAAAAGGCTAAAAGAAGAATGTAAAATCATTGTTTGGAATTGCTAATTTAACAGCCATACTGTGACCACAGGCCAATAGTTTAGATCAAAAAAAAATTTATTCAACACAAATCATGGTTTCTAAATATAACACTTCCTACCTGAGGTGATAGTGTACGTGATCCTGGCGTTCTCTCCCCTGTCCCTATCAATGGCACACACTTGTACCACTACTGCGCCAACACTAGAGGTCTCGTACACCTTGCCCTGTATGATGGTGCTAGTGAACTCAGGGGAGTGGTCATTGTGGTCATGGACTGTGACAATAACACGGGCATAGTTGCGCTTAGAGGGAGTCCCTTGGTCCTTCACCATCACCGTCAGGATGTGCTCTTCGATTGTTTCTCTGCAGGAGAAATAACACTACAGTCAATATTTGATTTCATTTCTTAATTAATATATATAATTAAACTGTCTACTGGAACAAAGTCTAATCTATGCCCTCTTTTCTCTTAAAAGGTTGTTAAAGAGAGAAATAAAGATCTAATTATAAATATAGTAAATAATTTGTTTTATACTCAATATTATATATATATAATATTGAGTATTTTTTATATAAATATAGATTAAAACAATTACAAAGCTTTGAAATAATGTAAAGTTGAAAAATTCAAAAATAAATACACAAAAAATTTGTGTATTAAATAAAATTTTGTTACCTGTCAAGTTTTTCATTCAGATAAACTGCACCAGACATCGAGTCTACTCTGAATATATCGAGTGAGGCTGGATCCCTGGCTGCGTGCAAGCTGTAGAAAACCGTTGGATCTTCATCTTCATCTGTGGCCTGAAGTCTTAATATTTCTGTGTCCTTTTCAACATTCTCAGAGATATCAACAGAGTAAACCTTTTCAGAGAAGTTGGGCCTATGGTCGTTGATGTCTATTACATTTACATACACCTATAAAAACAATTGATATTATTTGACTTCAATAGTAAAGTACAAAATATCTTTCTTAATCAAAACCCTCAAATCTTTAAATATATTAGAGTTCGGATTTTTTTTCCTTTCCATATATTGAATGAGAATTTGTTGTAGAGCACTTGTAGTAGGGGGCCTACTTATTAGTGGTTCAGCTCTAACATAATCATAACATACATGCAACAACCAGACCCCAGACCATTAATTTGACATCTAACTGAAAATATGTGACTGTTATAATGAAACTACTATTTATATTTTCTATTATATTTATGCATTTTTCCCCCCACAGTTAAAATTCAAACTCTAGATCCAGGATTTGTATGTAAATAAAGATTTGAATGCCAGATTCAAATTTGTAAACTAGTGGATATGACTCAACTTTAATATCCATTCACTTCAGTGTTGCTTATTAAAATTTAAATACCTTACATTTCCTACCTATGTGCATTTGCAGTATTCATATGAGATACTTTTTTAGTTTGAATGAGTAAAATTTTAGTCCAAATAATTGTATTTTATATTTCCAAATTGTTCTCCAACCCCTACTTTGAATTTTAATTTTAAATTCAAATAGCGTATTTGATATTTTAGGCAAGTGAATTACTATACCTGACATCAACAATTAATTTTACCACATTGTTTGCAGGAGCATCACATTGTGGAAGAGGGTGGGTGGTTAGGAGATTGGGGGGTGTAAAATCCCATCCCAATGTTGGCAAAGAGATTGAAAGTTGGGAATTTTGTGGAGATTTGAGATCTTGAGTTGATAAATTAGAGAATTACTATGTACACAGTACTTTTGATCAATAAAGTTCTTTACCGCAGACTTGTACAGACAATTTTTAAATTTTTCAAATGTCGATCTCTACAATTAATAAGTTACCAACTTCTTCTTAACTCATCAAAAATTGAAAGGAAATACCTTATGTAGTAGATTGTATAGAGAGCTTAGTAAATCAAGTTGGCTAGTAGTGCTGTTGTCACTGCCTACTAGTTTTAGGGCTAATACTACCAGCCTACTTGTAACCTTAAGAAGTTTTGGTAATGTTTTAAGTTTATCACTTGACAAAACCTGGAATTCACCCGAGCTAAAACTTGTTAGTTTTCGTCCAAGTCATGATGGTGAATGTCAAAACAAAAAAACAACACTTGTAACGTGCATAAGACCTTGATTCAAGGCACAATTATAGTTTAAAATCTTACTATTTTCCAGGGGAGAACCCATTTACTTCCAGTATTAATTTGGGGATATTCAAACCCCCAGATCCCCAATTTTCTCAATATTGCCCTTGTCACCTTAGAATGTTTTAAATTTCATATAGCCTAGAGTCTCACTCTTGAAGGAAGTGTTTGATGACCCTGATTATTTGAAACATACCTAAAGTTTAGAAAAAAAATTAACAGAAATAAAAATAAACAGACTGTAATAATACCTAAATCTATTTTTAAATTATATATTTATTAATTTATGGAAACAAACTGTTAATTAACAATTTATATTATTTTTAGCTTTTTAATTCAAGCATGAGCTTTAAGTTTATTTTAAAATATGTCAACAAATAAATACCTGTCAATTTAATGTTTGTATTAACCTAAATATTCTTAGCATGTGTACAAACATTTCATGTGTTCATATTTAAATGTAATTTCAATAAACATTACAAGAACAACGAGATTGCTATTCAAAGGCAGTTAAGTTATCTGATAGTTGCAAACACCACTAAAACTAATATTTTATATTGATATTTCGAAATATTTTACATAGAATTTGCACCTAAACTATAAGTTTAGAGTGAACATAATTTCAATTTTACCGATACATAATAAATGTGAGATTGTAACATACCTGTGTATAAACAATGTGAACTCCATCAGTCACACTAACAGTTAAATTATATTTTTGCTTTCTTTCCCAATCCAATTGTTTGGCCAATAAGATGTTTCCTTCATCTCGGCCGATGAAAAACTCATTCTGATCATCTCCTCCTAAAAGGACAAAATTAAATTTATATTAATAAAATGAAGAGTCTGTCTGTCTGTCATGATCATTGCGTGATATCTACCAAATGAAGAGGACTTAAATTTTAAAATTAGTAGTTCCTGTGCATAAACATGTGCACCTTAAAGATATAATTTAAAATTTTTGATTAGTTTTTTTTATAATTTATTAAAAACTGGGCCAGAAGAAATAAAATGAAGAGTTTTTTTTCTGTCTGTTTGAAGCAAAGAAAATCATTGCCTGGGATAGCCAAGCAATGCATTGTGTGGTTACACCGAATATTGCTGGGTACTTCTGCTAGTATAATATAAAATAAACACCAAAAATGTTTTTAACCCATTACCAGACAGGTGCGTATCATAGCTATCTGCATAGACCTGGCAACCATTTTTTCTACTCGTATACTCTTATCTGACAACTATTTTCACTACTCATTTATTTTCTAATTGGTGACCTGGTGGTCTAGGGGTAAGGTGTTAGACTTCTATGCTGGCGGCCGGGGTTCAATCCTCGGTCCCGGCAAATATTTATCTGATTACCAAACTCTTCCTTCCCCTCTGACAAGACATCTTGTGTATGTGGGGAATGCCAGGCCTCCACCGTGGTTCTGGATTCCACGTTAAACTGTAGGTCCTCCATTTCATCTCACAATCACCCTACTATTTCACATTAGCGTAAGTGCGTATAACCCATACGGGTAGTAAGACGCGGTGCTAATAATAATAATAATAATATTTTCTAATTATTACTTTATTCGTGGTCATATTATAGCATTGAACTGATAGCTCCATCTAACAGCTTCGAAGTATTCAAACTGGTTAAAAGTACAAGGGTTCATTGATAGATGGTATTACAACTTATTGCAATGAAACGTTGATTCGAACCCGCACCAGGGAACATTTGGGCAAACATAGTGTTGTGCAATGTTCGTGTCAAGGTGTTGTTCAATACCCATGCCAGGGTGAGGGTTAAAAGCTCACTTTATTTTCACTACAATGCAAAAGGTAAATCATTTATATTAGCATTATATATTTCTTAGTTTGTTTGCACACTTAAGTACCAGCACATTGGTTATTATCTTCTATTATAATAGGGTGACCTGGCGGTCTAGGGGTAAGGTGTCAGACTTCTGTGCTGGCGGCCGGGGTTCAATCCTCGGTCCCGGCACAGATTTATCTGATTACCAAACCCTTCCTTCACCTCTGACAAGACATCTTGTGAATGTGGGGAATGCCAGG